>UELX01002570.1:0-29886 GCA_900480035.1 Eupelmus urozonus | reverse complement strand
AAAAAACCCCCCCCCCCCCCCCCCCCCCCCCCCCAAAAAAAACTCAAACCCTCCAAAACAAAACCCAACCACAACCGGAAACAACGAACCCTCTCAAAAGCTCACTATCCAGAACCCTTCCCCCACTTCAAAAACCCATCTATATACCACCGCGCTCGATCAGAGCGCCCGCGTGCGCAGGAATATCGAATATTCGCTAGCGCGCCGACCGTCGATAAGCTAGACAGCTCCGCGCTCTTGCGAGCGCGCGCGAGCGAAAAGCGGTATTACAGGACAGCTGCAGTGCGCTCGGGGGAAAAGTCGGCGTCCTCTTCGCGACGGTACCAAGATAGGTACCCACAGTGCAGCTTTCGCCGCGCGGTAACTTGCGTCTTCGAGAGCAGCACTTGCAACGTGCCGGCCCACTCGAGCGAGAGGTAAGGAGTTGCGGGTCTATCGGAGGGGGAGGTGGGGTGTGTCGGTGATGGCGTTTTCGAGGGTTATTGGGATGGGTTTTGAGCTGGCTTTTTGAAGGGGGTGAGTTTTGGAGATCGGTTGCTTACAGGTTGGAGAACTTTTAGGGATTTCGAAAGGGTGTTGGGTTCAGTTTTTTCTTTTGGTTTTTAGTGGTTTACTCATTAAGAGATTGTTTACTATCAAGCTTTGGAAAAGTTATAAATTATAAATTAAAACTTTTTAGATAATGATGGAAATATGTATTCGGATAGATAAGAAATTAAGAACTATTAACATTACTTCCAGAATAAACATAATTTTATTTATTTTAATTTTTAATTTGATTTTCGAAAAGTAAATTGAGAATCGGTAACTGCCTTAACAAAAGCGAGCGCCTAAATACTTTATCACAAAACAGAGAGTCCAATGCATTAACTGTAGAGATAGCGCAAGCGAGAAACTGTCTCTCTGCAAGCGAAGGAATTCGAAATCCATCTTTTGGCGACATTTTGCAATCGGCCGATTAAAAGTAGCTCCGAGCCGTAAAAAAGATCGTTCCCAGTGCTTTATGCACTCATTAAAATATTTCACTGCAGGCAATACCATAGATATCTCGGCGTCGGCTGCGTCGGCGGCGGCTCGGCGATTTATTCCGCCCTCCGCAAAAACTTTGCAATAAGAAACCGTCCCCGACTGGCTCTTGCTCGCTCGCTCGCTGCAGTCCCAAAGAAAATCGAAACCCCCATTAAATCTGCCATTCTCATCGCGCCCCGAGCTCCCCTACGTCGCGTACTCTTTCTCACAGACACAGAGCCTTGCACAGAGAGAGAGACAGATGTACACACATGCAGCGAGAGTCGAAAAGTAGTGGGGGGCAGTTGGCCTAAGAGAAGGGAAGGGGTAGGTTATATACACGCGGCGTAGTGTTTCTTGCTTCGATTCTTATCTCTCGCGCGCTTGCTGCCTCGCCGGTGTATATATATATATACCTTCTCCGTCTTTCTCTCGCGCGCGGGCCAACTTCCTTCCGACCTTCCCCGGCATTCTTTCCTCTCTTCGGTTTTGTCCCCTCCTCCTCTCTCTCTATATCGCTCCCTCTCTCTCTCCCTTCCTTCCGTTCGAAAGAGGAGCCAACGAGCGAGCCGATTCAAGAAAAATGCGCAAGCGCATCCTTGGCCGGACAATGCGCTTTCTCTCTCTCTCTCTCTCTCGCTCGCTCGCTCGCTGGCCTATCTCTATCTCGTTCTTTTTCGCGACGACTACTTGCAGCGCACGACCGCCACGGAGAAAGAGAGAACTCCCTTCGATTATATCGAGTGGAATTATAATGCGGGAGCGCGAACCGCCGGCAGAGGAGAGAGAGAGAAAATGATCGGGAGCTACGTGGGCGTGTTTCGATGGGATATGACTCGCGAGCGCGCTGCTGCACGCGCGTATCGCTCTGCAAGCTGCTTTATTACTCTTTACTGGAATTAGGTACCCAATTGAATCGTTAGTCAGATGGAGAATCGATTTTCGGAGTGAGGTAGTTTTTGGGGTTGGGGTCTGTTGGGGAGTGAGATGGTAGCGAGGTTGTTGTGGTTCGGATTTGAGATTGTTTTTAGGTTGATGGCGTTTTTAAGGTGCGTTTTTGGGAAATAGTTTAGTTAGGAGGTTTTACATTTTAAGTAAAAAAATTAGTATTCCTGTGCATCCATTATCAAGAGATGATCATTTTAGTATTTAATGTCGGGACTAAAAGATATTTGTTATTGTTATTAAAAAAATTTTAATAAGCACCCGATTAATATTTGTTCAATATTTAAAAAATGATTCATCAAAATAACGTATAGTATTCTTTGTTTACATATTTCTTAAAAAATTTATGACCAAATTTTTAACTAAATTACATCATTTTAAGACACGTAATCTTAAACAAACAAAAATACGTTACATTTAGCTCCTTTATTGTTTTAATTTGCCAGTTGTCGATATACGAAAGTTTATATTATTAATTTGGAACATATTTTTTTACTACAAAATAATATATATATGAAATATCGCTATATCTGCAGTAATTTTTATTAACAGATACAGTAAATTCCTGTTTTTGTTGAAAAAAGTACTTATCTAAAATACCATTAAAAGTAGTCATTTTTACCGAACAACATCACCCAGTGTATTACAAAATTTTTATTATATTTCCTAAAAGTTTGTTTTATGACTCCAGGAACTCGAATGCGATATTTTTAGACCCTGACCGCACGTGCGATTGTGCATTCTCCTCTCTGTGCTTTCGTGCAGTATAACTTAGATTCTTGATATCAGAATTTCGCCCAAGAATTATTGTTATTATTAAGCCAATATAAAAACTTTTTTATACACCGCATCATATCTTATTCTTTAATAAAGCCATTCCCAAGCGTCCAGAAAAACTGATAGCGAGCTTTCTTTTTTGAAAAATACATTTCGAAAGACGCGAGTTTACGCGCTGCGCCACCGATAGAGAGCTCAAGCCTCAACTCGAAAACATTATTTTAAAAGAACCGAATTTCGAAACGTTCGCAGCTCAAGTTTCTCAAGTATCACTTTGAAAATTTCTCGGAAAAACCTTCATTTTTTTCAACCATATTTCGAAATATACGCACTGCGTCATGCGCCGGTATCTCAAAAGCATCGGTTTTAGAAAGTACCAGCGCGGACGCTGATACACGGATCCGTGAATGCGCGAGCGCGCGGATGCAGAGCCGCATAACTCAAAAAAAGGTTCAGGACATCTATAAAACTCCCGGGCCATTCTGCACGGTTTTACGATGTGGGAGGCGCCGAGAGAATTTCAGGAGTCGCGTGCTTTATAGTTCGCGAATTTTTTAGCCCCGTTAACCCCGCTCTCTCGCTCCCAAACTGCCGAATTTCCCGGCTCGATCGGACGATTTACTCCTGCGTAAAATCAAGCGCTACCCCCGACGGTTCCAAAATTTCAAAAAAAAGCCACCGTCGAGCTTCAAGAAAGCCGCGAGACTTTTTCAAGCTCTAAAAAAAAAACGTCAGTGACGATCTCCGGGTGCTTTTCCCCAAAACGCGGATCTCAAAGGCGGCGCGGCCGTCATCAAGCCACCCCCCTCCCGGCCTGCACTGCACCGCGTGCGTCGAGTGCAGATGTAAATTTTGCACGCCGCCGACGGGGGACGAAAAAGCAGCCACGCCGGCGTCGGCGCCTCGCAAAGACCGTGACTCTCTCGCGATGCGCGCTACTATTTGCGCGAGGACGCCTCGTCTCTTGAGAGAGAGGGGGAGAGACAGGGGGAGGGCTGCACGGGGAAGGCAGCCAGACGGAATTTTCGAGGAATTTCTGGCGAAGCTTTTGATATTGGAATCGGTGCGTTGGACGCTTTTTGTTTTTTTTTTAGTGAGGCGAGAACATCGTTTTTGGATTAAAAAATTCCTCTGGGTTGTTTTTTGTTTAGCCTGGGTTTTTGGTAAATTGAGAATTTGGGTTGACGATTTTTATAAATGATGCAGTAATAATTTGAATAAAAATAAGGTTTATATATTGTCTGTGTCAAATTTGCCGCAGAGTTTTCATATATTCTGCATTTCTTCAAATGGTTACTAAGTTTATAGAAATTCAGAATACTTAATGTTGAAACATTACGGCTTATTAAATTATATTACTTTTTATATTTTAAAATAAAAATAGAAGATTTTGCGAGTTATTATTATTATAGGTGTTTTTAAACACAGTTAAACATTTTTAGTAGTTCGGTCAATATTAGATGAATTCCTTTTTCTTCTTGCGTACTTTGTTCCGTATCTTACTTACGGAAATTCATTAAACATTTCGCGCGAACTTTGCATAGTTCTCTACTTCTGTAAATTACAAAGTTTCTATGACGTTAAACTTGCATAAATCTAGATAAAAATTCGCAAATATCATGGGAAAAGTTGATAAATTTGAACATAAAATATATACCTTAAATTTATTGTAAATCTAGTTTAAAAATGTTTAAATATGCTTTGTAATAAATAATGTGACTAATTTGTGCTACCCGATCTAAAACGCAAAGTTTCAAGATAAACTTGTTTTTATTCATGTAATTTTAAAAAATAACTGCTTTGCAATTCTTACGATGATTAATTCTATGTTTTTTCACTTTTTACTACTATTATCTCCCTTATCACCTAATGGAATAGATCAGTATAGGCGCTTTTACTACCTCTGTGTAGGAGTGCTCTTGAGAAGACTCTTTCACAAAACCAAAAGACAATACTTTTACATAAATCTCAGTATTTTATTAATATCTATATATAAAGTAGTATATAAATAAAGTTTTTTTAATTTTAATTTTTTATTACGAATCTTCTTTGTTCTACATCGCTATTCTTGATAGTATTCGAAATACGGCCGATTGAACTGTCAGGTGTGAGCTACGTCAGTCACAGTTTATTTTTGATACCGTCAAGTCTTTTACATAATAGCAAAAGGTACAATTATTATTTATTTTTTTATTATTTCATGTTCTATAAAATTTAGTGAAATTTCTGAAAAAAAAATTTACCAGGACAATCATAGTAAAAGAGGGGATCTTTTCTTCAAAGGAAAATTACAATTACAGCAAATATAAAAGAATAAGGTTATATATTTTACCATACCAATATTAGAAAATACTTTCTCAGTAAATTTAAATATACTTGATGCTGATTCAACGCAATGGACTAAAAAAATGTGCCTCTGTGGATATAAAAATTCTTCAAAATTACTTTTTATAAGGCTTCTTTTCATATTTAAAAGTAGCGCATTTCATACGTGAATAGAAAAATGTAAAAAACATTCATTTTCTTAACACGTATATAGAAAAGACTTCTTCTATTCAATGCATATAAAACGCTCGTTCAAGCGTAAAGGAATGAAAATTTTGCTCTGCTGTGTTAAAAATAAAAATTTTGTCTATTACAAAGCATTTTTTGATAAAGTAAACAATAAAATCTTAAATTAACATATTTTTTTTTATTTTATTTACTACTTCAATACTAGAAATTTATGTATTTAAAATGGTTGAAGATCAAAAAATAGTGTTGAATTCATTTTCACTAAAGAGTAACTAACTATTAAATGGAGTCTTTTTTCATAGAGTTTTAGTAAAAACTATATACTTTTAAGTATTTATTAAAAAGTATTGATATACTTTTATGTATTTATCTAATGTAAGTAAAATATTTGTTCTAAGTAAATATTACAATAAACTCTGGTATTTATAATAATATTTTCGGATTAAGGACTTGAGCTACAATAAATCTTACAAGCAGAGCAGCCGACCTCCGAGAAATAGATTTGAATGCGACTTTGGGGTAGTATTTTATGTAAAAAAAAGAGCACCTATGAATAGTCCATTGTTTTCAAAACAGATATAACTTGACTTATAAATTATATAAGTCTGCTTATTTAATCTAGTGCACTAAATTTTATGTGTACATATGTGTATATTTATGACAATACTATTTTTGAAAAACACGGCTAGACATATTAATTTTGCATTCAACATTTTTTAAGCTTTATAGTTTAAACTTATAGAAGTATTCTCTAACTTTGCCTAATTTTAATTTCTTCAACGTTTTTATAAAACAAATTGCTGCATTTGTTCAAAATGTTGGTCGTAAGATTAGACAGATATGTTTATATAATGAAATTTTATTGTGTTATACAAATTTCTTATTTACAAAGTTTTTGTTTATTCAAAAAATGTTACATTGTCTCGTTACATGAACATGAATATATCGTCGCTTCTAACTAAGCCTAGTACAAAAAATTACTGATTTTCAACTCCTATTTACAAATACTCTAACTGAATTAAGATCGTACCTTTGATATATTAGGCTCCGAAAAATCATCATTTTTTTTAAAGTCATAAACATATGTATAAGTCTAACATTAGTCTTCGATACTTCTTGTGTAGAAAAGACGTTCAGGCCTTAGAATTTTTATAGGAAATATAAATATATATTACTCTATTCTAAAATACACTATATTTAGATAGTTTTACTTTCTTCGTTCAATTTTAATTTTTCAAACTTCATTTTTTCATGAATCTATTAATGCATTCATAATTTTCAAAAGTCGTTTATGCAAAATTTGAAGTTATTAAAAATAGAGTCATATAAAATTTGTATCATATGATTTGTATCAACTTTCTTAGTTAATATTGAAAATAATAATTAAAGATTATTCCTCAATAATAAGTAAATACCTATCAATACGAAATAAATTTCAGTTGCATTTACTTGCATATCGTTCATTAAATAATCACAAACTTGTAAGAGCTAGTTGAAAATAGCACCTACATTTTGACATGCGGTGTGAAAGTTATTTGATTATTTACCGCGTGAGACATTTTTCGCCCTAGTGAAGCGAAATAAAAATGAACTTACACAATAATATCGAACTGTATTTTGTACTATAAGAACCGAAATATCACGTCAATGCTGTGATTTTGAGATTGGAAAGGTATACAAGTTAAATAATTAAGAACATTTATCTTAGAAACAAAGATCCATTCAACAATAACTAAAATATTATAACCAGAATATTTTCTTAGTGAAGAATTATTGAGGTAGCATTTCAATATTTAAAGATATAAGTTCAAATGTTTCAAATTTCAATTGTTTACTTCGTAATTCACTTCTATTACTATCCAAAATGCATTAAAAAAACAACTCGACATTCTCCATTCACTATACGCTTCATATATTCATATGTTTACATATGCACAAACTAGGAACCTTATAAAAATCTTATTTACTACAAAAATACTATGTGTATCATGGAAAGAAAGCATTTTCTAGACTCGAATGATGTTTGTTCTTCAACCTCGATTTTCTCCTCTTGTTATATAATGTACTATTTTCTCGAATTTAAAGAAAGATAATATTTATGTTTTTTTAAATTACCATAATTAACTAATACTATTTTCTAGGCAAAACTCGGGTTATTTTCTCCTGCTTTTAAAAAATCGCGTACATATCAAATTTTTAACTACTTTATTAACGACAAACTTGGCCATCAGCTCAATTTTCATTCACGAAAAAGGTGCAATTTTGCCCTCTTGGGAAAAAATATCATATGTAACATAAGTTGGTAAGTTATTTTAGACTCGAAAAGAGATGTTTTCAACACAACCAAGGACGTCGCAGGCTACAACATCGTTACAACACAGTTAGAAATCGGTTCAAATTTAAACACGTAATAACATGTGTTTTGATTTAAATTTGAAAAATCAAATACACAAACAATGTGTAATTTTATGTGTAAAACAGTATATATTTATATTTAACATTTTTTAATACAAATTTTATGTATTTTAATTTACTGTAAAATTAAATTCTATTTAAAAATTTTACATAAAAAGAGTGTAAATTAAAGGCAAAATCTGTATTTTAGGTAATGTGAAAGGATAGAATAGAGATGTGCACAAAATATTATACGGGAACCCAAAAATTAAGTTTTAAATATTCATTAAACCAGCAAAGAAAAATTTTTTTGTAAACAATATGTGTTGCACTAGAAGCTGAAGCCTCCCGTTTTTGAGTAAAGTTTTACTGACTTTGTTAAAAAAAAGTTATAGACAGAAATATATCAATATCAAAATCCGAACTTACCGACATTACCGACGTTATAAAGTGAATAATTTTTCAATAAAGTAAATAAAAAATTTGTCTTTTTTTAATCCAATTTGTATACTTTGCCTTAATTTGTATAAAATACCTAATTTCTAAGTGTGTAGAAACATCTATTTTTCTCCCCTTATTGCATAATTTGTTTTCTATTTGACTGTCACGATTATAATTTACTACCTTAATACAAATCGTTTAACACTAAACTATTTTATATTTGTACTGATTTTGCTGGCGCTTTATACACTAAGAGCCATTTTTTCTGTAAATATTTTCTAAAATCTTAAAAACAAAAGCTATTTATTATATGAAATATTTATTTCGGAGTAATTTTTTATTAGAAAAAAAAAATAATTCAAGTGAAGATTTTTCTGTAACATTTATGTAAAAATAACATGCAATATCATATGAAACAAAATAAAAATATAATAGCACATTCAACATTGTGCAACAAGGGATTAAAGTAAAAAATGTTTCGATTTGCAAATTTGCTGATCTACCAATTACTACCCGAGAAAAATCGACTTTTTCCACATTTTGTACACGGTTCTTTATTCCTGACTCAATCGCAACTATCTTTTTAAATAATGGATGTCATTGCTGAATATTTTAAAATATGTCGTGGTGCAAATGATAGCGCTGTTTCAGAACACTTCGTGCAAGCTTTATCTTGATTTCGTTCATTTGTAATTTATATGGAGGTTGAAAACTTTTTTTGTTTTTGTTTGTCTTTAATTGCAATTTGCAGTGAACTAAAAAATTATTAATTTAACTTATTTTTACAGATCAAAAAGATTGATCAGTAAATTTTCGAAATAATAATGATTAAAAAATTGATAAAACTACTTTCAAATATCTCCAAATCTAATAGGACCGAAATTAAATTGAGTTGAGAAAAATATTTATCCAAAAATTGGTAAAAAGCTATTTATAGGCAAAATCTTAAAAGTTGAATATGTAACTGGTTTTAGTACTTTACATGATTAAATTCAATAATTTTTTTTGAAAAAACTCCCATGAATAGTTTATGAAATAAATTATACTATACTACTAGGCGTTCAGAGATTAGATTATTTAAGATTGCATTTCTCAACGTAATAAATACAAAGCGAATTGTTTTTAAAAATTGACATTAATGGATAAAACAAAAATGGCAACAATTATTTCAAAATTTCTTGTGCAAAAAAATAGATATTGGTTTTTCACAAGCATCGTAGTAGAGTGAATCTAGACATTTTCATTTACGTCGTGAGACCATGTGACCAAAATTTAAGGGCACAACGCTTCGTGAGCTTACTTAAAATTAGCATTGAAACAATATTACATTTTGAGATTAAATGTAAGTTAAATAATTAAATGTAGTATTCGTAGGTAAAATAGCAAAAAGTTATTTTACAAAATATTCGAACATTGTGGTTATGAACTAATTTTATTCATGTTAAAATGTAAGTTCTAGTAGCTACTTCTGCTAAAAAGTTGTGATAAAGTATTATTTTTGTTAGTCAAATATTAAATGTTGTCAATAATGTCCCAAAATAATGAATACATTTTGCCTGCACATATTATTAAAATGTATATAAAGGGATGTAGATCATGTATGTACATATATCATACACAATACTGCAATAACAATGGCTAGTATTATATTCACAATATTTGTAAAGTTGAACGTATAATTTTATAAATTAAAATCGTCATATTTTATTTACACAGAATATTGAACGATAAAATAATAAGTTAATTAATTATTAGTAGAATAAAGTATTGTGCAAAATGTTTTATCATTGTTTTGTTTTTGGGTACAGAATACATTTCGTAAAACTTGAAAATGCTTCATTTTATCGGATCCCTAAAATAATAATGAATAATATTGATTTTCTCTTCTACTAACTGTCTAATACTTTATTTCTGAACAAATATAAATAGATATATAAAAATCAACACATCTATCAAAAAACGTCATGGAGCAAGGATGAGAGTCTTTAGGAGGTTCGTTTATCTGAGAGTCAATTAAGTAATGCACGTTTTTGTTAGATGCATTTCATTCATAGTGTATGATATAACATGTTGCAGCCCTATAATAAATGAAAAAGTACACAAAAGTCCGTCCAATAGTTTTAATATTTTAAGAAAGTTCTAAGTAGGATTTTTTTAAAATCATTTAAATAAGTTTACAACTACATGTATAAATATTATGCATATTATATTAATCTTCTTTGTTGCAACATTACATACGTGAACTACATCTGTAATATAAATTTTAATAACATGCCAATTTTAACGCATTTAATAGTTAATAACGCTCAATTTCTTACTTATATCAAAAATAAAACTAATTATTAATGTTAAAAAATTTTAGAAAAGATTATTAGCATATTTCTACGCAAATAAAATTTGCACATAACCATGCAATGTATCCTATATTTTTAAAAATGGCTTTTCACTATTTTATATAATAAAATCGCGTTTTATTATTTAATTTATATTTAATCTTATTGTAATGCATTTTTGTTTCCATACTAATTGCATGTAAACTTACGGTTTTTTATACCCCCAAGGTTCAGTCATGAGTGAAAATGCCTTATACACACGCAAATACAAAAGTAATATATACCTATCTATATTATTTATAACATGTTTTTTTAACATACGTTTTTCTTGTTATCGCTAAGCATTCTTATTATTAAAGCAGTATTTTGATTTTCTTTGAGAGATATTTCTCTTTTAATTTATCAAAAATAATGTTCAAAATACATAAATTAAAAAAATAAATTTAAATACTCTCTTTTTATCGTTAACATAAACATCGTTAAACTCCTATTTCAACCCGCTGTTACAAAAACGTCCCTTTGCGTACTAAAGAAAGAAAAAATCCTTATATGTTTTTTTTTTTAGAAAAAAAAAAGATAAAAAGCTTTACCAAGAAAATTTTGTACCCAATAACTCAAGGACCTCTTGTAGCCGTTTGAGCAAAATCCGCACTCGCGCTTCTCTCTGCTTAATCGGGCTCAAGGGTCCGAAACTCAAAAAAAAGGACAAGAGGAACAGAGAGAAGAAGAAGAAAGACGGAACAGATTTTTAGAGTCTGCGTCTTTATGTGCGTTAGTTTCGATTTTCAAGGAACCCAAAGAGAGAGGGCGAGAGGGAGAGAGAGAGACCCAAAGCTGGATTCAGAAAGAGGGGGACCCTCTTAAAAAAAAGGAAAAATAATATTCGCTTTATGGCTTTTTTAATTTCTTTCCTCCCCCTTTTTCGCGAGTCAAAGGGGGAACCTCGTAATCAGGCCGATCTTTGGAAAGGGGCAGAGACTTTCTCTCTCCGTCTCTCTTCTTTTTCAATCTCCTCTCCCCATTTTTGCCTCTCTCTATTTCTCATTTCGAAAGAGGCGGCCCCTATAATGCTTTTTAAGCCCTTATAACGCTGCACCCGCGCGTTCACATGCGTCTCCCTTCTTTTTCTTTTCCGAAAAAAAAGAAGGACACGAGGGAGCGCCGAGAGAAAGGACGGGACAAAAACGCACTCACCTGATCGGCGCCCATATTTTTTTCGCTCTATCTTTTTAAAACCTTTTTTTTACCCATCTGATCTTATTTCCTTTTTTATTTTCGGTCTACACTCCTCTTTTTCTCTCTTTCTCTCTCTTTTTCCAAAGCGAAATCGTTTGCTTTCTTTTTCTAATTCCAATCCGCGATGCGTGGAATGTTTTAGAGTCTGTACTACATAAAACTCGACAGGACAGGCGTTATAATTTCGAAAATCAAAGGGTATGAACCGTACAAATGAAAGTGACCGAGCCCCGGCAAACAGGTTTTTATCGATTTTTATCTTATGTACGAATTCTCTCGATACTCCTACTGTGTTTATAATCCTGACAGTGATGATGATGATGATGATGATGACGGCTCGGTGCTTAAGGTACCGACGGATCGATCTTGCGTAATTGATTTTTCGTATTCGCGCGCCTTATTTAAAAGGGGATAAATCCGATTTTATCTGGCCGGCGGCGTGTCAGTTTCATTTATTTTAAGTACCGCACATTTATTAACACCGGTAACTCAATAATTTTGCCGGCTATCCATACGTAATGACGGTTTGTGCCTGTGACGCGTGCATTTTAAAATTTCAGCCGCGCTAATTCCGATGAAGTGAGTTCGCTTATATTTAAAAGCATTTATTTTTGGACTAATTGTGTCAATCGGTCGAATTAATCAACGCAGGTGTCGCCTTTAATCGTTTCGCCAATATTTCTATTTCCACTTTAAACGTTACGTCAAACGCGCGCGTTATTATAAATATAACGCCTGATTTTTGTTTATATCGGCAAACCTTATCAATATTTCTCAATGCGATAACATATCGTTTTACTTTTTTTATTTTCGAGTACTTTAGAATGCAAACATTAGGCCTATAAGCCTCTTACTAATCAAGGTATTGTTGCTTTCGGCCTATATATCTTTAGCCTTTGATCTCATTGAAGCCTTGCATAGCTTACGTGCCATATGCATATCGATGACGTGGAAGCAATATACACCTGAGCCAAACTATGAAGCTATTTCAGATACAAGGTATATTACCTAAAATTACTAAGCTATTTAATCTAATCAATTTATAAAAAATGTTATCGATTTATAAGACAGTGATAATAACTTTTTTTCTTATCGTCAATTATAGAGAACTACTTTTTTCACATAATTTAAAATTTTGATTAAACTAAAAATTCTGCGAGTAAAGTTAATCCTTATAATCGTTATCAGTAACAACAGCCCAGTTTCTCGTTGCCATAGATTTATTGCGTAAAGATAAATCTCAAAGGCAATCAAAAAGCATTTACCATCCAAGAACTATCCCGCTTACATCCCTTTTTTCAGCATCCCTATCTCTCCCAACGATCGAGCCAAGAAACCAGAAACGAAGGATAGGAAAAGGCACTACACGCCTCAATTATCCACTTCCAATCAAGAGCCGAATCACGTATTTGCCCATTTTTCCAGCTATATCCGCAGCGTTTCGCGATTATCCGAATACCGTCGATAAGGCAGGGAGCCGGATAATCATCCTGTCGATGATTAATGGATTCTCGATTAATGGGGCTCTCCTTTTAATTTGACCGGCACTACCGGCCGGGGGATCGCGTTGAGCTATTGACGATGCGCTTGTAAACAGCGGGGGGTATATTACACGGGCCACGGGATCGCGGCCACTGCGCGGCTCCGCGCGCGCGCGCGCTTTTGGATCTTACAATACCGGCTTGGGTTATTCATTAATGGTATATGTTTAATGGCGCGGCAGCGGATAAATGGAGTGTCGTGAAAAGTAGCCGAAGGCCGAGGTACAATGAGGAATTTAATTTGTTATGTGCAGTTGTTGGGAGGGATTGTGTAAATAAAGGTTTTTGTTTGCATTGTTAGTGTTTGGGAGGAAAAAGTTTGTTGATTTACTACCGAGTTCAAGACGGATTTTTTGTGCGCGATAATTGAATCAGTGGTCCGATTCATTCTGCGCTTTGATTCGTTTTGGTATTATTTCAAGCGAGTGTTTTTGAAGGAACAAATAGACGAGATAAAAGTAGCGTGTACCGAAGCCGGAGTTATTTCAAGTCGGCCCCGTGATGAATGGGCACAATTAAAGTTTTGCAAAATAAGACAGAAATTGTAATATTTTCTTTAATGCTTTTTTTCGAAAGAGTAGTATTAATTTTAATCTCTTTGGCTATTCATTAAGAAACTGACTTTTCTATTTTCATCCTGCAGTCCGCGCAGTGCAGAGAAGGACGGCGTTTCTGTTACAGATTAATTTACATGGAACCGGTTCTTTAAGTGATAAAGAAAACCTTTTCACACGCACAATCGAGAAAAGGAAAAGTGATTAATCTTTTTTGTCGCATAAATAAACTGGAGTTAAAAAGTCCGAGTGTTATTTATAAACTCGAGTTGCATTGAATTATTACCTACAACTATTGGAAAAATATTCTGCAAACATCAATGTGATGTAATAAATATAATATTTGTATAAAATATCGGAATAAATATATAACGACCTGCGAATTGTTAAAAATAAAGTTTTCATATATAATAAAAATAAGTTTTTACAAGTTTATATAATAAGGTAACTGTCCGGTAAGCAGGAGGTGGTCGGTTCAGATTCAGCCTGGAACGTCGATTTTTTCCTTTTCTACTATCGATATAATTATTATTATCACTGTTAAGTTGTTCATTAAATTTACTGTAAACAAAGTCTTCAATATGAATATTAAAAGAGCATTAATGTACAATTACGCTCGTATTGAAAATTTTGTTGGCAGTAAATGTAAAATAAATTTAATTTAAAGCGTTTATCAAATATACACGAACGGCAGAGTCAAACATAAAAAATAAGTTTTGCATATAATCGCAATCAAAGAATTTGTATGGGAGTATAAACGATAATTTTCTTTCGGTTTCTTTGTCAATAACTGGTTATTTACAGGTAAAATGGTTGCGAAATCGCTGAGCATTGATACAATACTAAAATATCCTATCTTTGCCATTCAAAAAGGTATATTTATGGCATTCTCGATATAGAGATATCTTTCATAGTATAGCGGTTCACAGACTTTCCCCCAATAAAAAAAATCTTATCTAGCCACTAACACTTTTATAAGAAGTTACGCTCTATAAAAACTGTTATGCGTAACGTATACTATAAAAGGTGCAATAAAACCTTGGCAAAAATTGGCGAAATTTGTTAGTTGGAAAGCTAATTGAAAGCTGCAGGAAGCAGAGAGTTCACGTTAAATCATTTAGAATGTTGGAGGGGGATACCGGTGAAAAAAAAAATCGGATGAAAAGCGCGCGCTGCAATAAATTCGTGTGTAAAAACGAGCCAACAAAACTTTTCAAAATTATACTTGTCACATATTTTACCCGAACTAGCGGGGGCAAAAACATATTTGAAAAGGGTCAATTGCATTTGCAGCGCGCATATTTCACTTTTATGCTCCATAATGCGGCCATTTCACCCGCGGAGAAAAGAAAAGGGGTGGAGAGAGAGAGAGAGAAAAAAAATTGCACCAAACAACCTTCTAGGCAGTCTACTCTATATACGAAGCGTGCGCGCATCGGCTTTGCATTCGGTAAAATGCAACAAATTGATCGAGGGCGCGCAGGCTCGAGGAAAACTGCTTTGAAAAAAAAAGAAGACGGAGATACCACAATAGTAATACAAGGTAGAAAAAGGTGGAGGAAAAAAAACCAGAGGAGGAATGAAAACACGAAAGGAGCAGGGGTATTTTTGCATAGCGCATGTAAAAGCAAGTCGGCGGGCAATTTTAATAAAAGCAAATGACCGACGTACGCGGAGCAGCGGAGAGAGAGAGAGAGAGAGCGGTGAGGGCAGAGACCGGGCCTTAATAGTGCGACTGTATCTCGGCAGTGCCGTTCCGCTCTGCTCGCGCCTCTCGCCGTCTTTGTAAACATATAATAAGCGATTTAAAGGCTTTTTGCGCGCTTTCAGGCTCCGTTATGGCTTGGCTTTCGGAAAAATGAGAGGAAGGTAAAGTAAAGCCGGGAGGAGGGCGAACTCCGTGCTGCATTGTTTTCCTCCTCCTCGGCCAAAGATGACAAAGGACGCGTCCTCGTCATAAGATGAAAATATTTCCAATAAAAGCGCAAAGGATTTCAGGATCTTTTGCTCTCGCGCTCGCGTCTTTGCAGTCTGCTGTATATAGTATATAGCGCCACGTAGCCGGCAAGCAGCAATGAGCGCAATAACATTTATTTGCTTGGTTCGCTTCTGCGGCTAGCGCTTGGACTGATGCTCAGTCTGCGGCTTTGCTGAGCTTTCGAAAGGTTAGTTTTCGTAAATTTTAACTTCTTTCGGCTCGATTGAGTTATGGGAATGGGAGAAAGGGGCTATAAAGCTTTATGGATAGCTATAAAGGAGGTACTTTTTCCTTTTTCCATAGCCTGGCGGAGGATATACTGTTATATGCGGTTAAAAATTTGTGCTTGCTTTATCATTTCATGACAGTCGTCTTTGATACAAATTTTCCTTTGTTATTTCAAGCGTTTTGCAGTTGTTAAGGAAGTGAAGCATTAGTTTATTAATAAAATATATGCAACCTATTTCCATTGTTTTTGCGTGGTTTTAAATTAAAATAAATTATTCTCAAGAAAAGGCCGTTAAAAATTACCCCAGGACTAAAATTGTAAAATATTTCCTTAGCCGTATAATTTAAGATTGCTCACGAAAATAGAATTATATAGTAGTCTTAAATTAAACGTAACCTTGGGGTGTACTTTAATCGTAACGTAGAAATCAGAAAGAGCGGCAGAGGGAGAGGGAGGGAGAATGAGAGAGAGACGGAGAGAGGCCGATAATTCTTTGAATAATGATGCGACAAGAAATCATACTGCTTTATCGTACGAGAGATCTAAAGGTGCTGCTACCAGCTCTCTGCTACCAAGTTACCCTTAATTTAATATTAATGCAATTAGCGTTTAATTGACGCTCGTTTTATTTGTCATTAATTTTATTTCTGCCGTTAAAAAAGTATCGAATCCTCATCAAGAATCAAACCTTATACACCTTTCCAGTCGTTACAAACTCTTCTGAAAAACAATTTGACTCGGGCGCAGCGCAAACCGAAAGCTCATCGGGAGGCTAGAATTGCTTAATTATCGACTTTTGAATGAAGACGGGAGGAATCTCTATGCTGTATCTCGGGGCCAGATACAATCAAACTCAATCTACGGGGCGCGCTTTGAATGACAGGAGCACGCGCCATTAATTAACAAAACGATAGCTTATCGCAATTCCTATTAACACTCTCCCACAGTCCTCTCCCTCTCTCTCTCTCTCTCTCTGGCAGTGCCTTTAAAGCACACTCCGAGATTATACCGGAGCTTCTCGCTCCCCCTTTCTCAAAGTAATTCAGCGTCCGTAAATAACTTATACACCTATATGTATATATATATATATAGCTACACAGCGAGTCGCGTATATATCCTCGCGCGCGCGACGCGGATCTCGAATCCCAGTAATCCTTTTTTAGCCTCCCCGCGAGTAGTGTACCACTCCTGCAAACCCATACATACCTACGGCTTTGAGCGTACATCCCATATACGTATCGGTACCAAGAGAGAGAGAGGCCAAGAGTCGAGTTCCACAGGCTCTCTCCTCGCGCTGCATTATACAGCACAGAGCGCGTGTATATATATATATATACGTCGCTCGCGCGGGTGGGGGAGGAGAGGTGGAGAGCTGCTGCAGCATCACGCGCGCACACTCGAACCTATAGGGTGCTGATAGTGCTGGTAGGTGGGTGTCGCCGCTAAAAGGGGGAGAGAAGCGTTCGAGGACATTATTACCTGCTGGCCCTGGAGGTGGAGCTGCTGCTGCCGGCGGCGGCGGCGGCCTCGAACCATCTTCCGAGTAGCAACGGCGACGCCGCCGCATTATCATTACCTTCCAGCGAGCCGCCGCCGCCCGAAGGCCGCCCGTCGCGGGGCCCTGCAGCCGCGGCGGCTCCTCGAGCCGCCCCACCGGAGCGTGGGTGGCCGCCGGTGGCTCTTGCTGCAGGGACAGAGAGCCATGCTTCTAGGCCGCTCGGATCTTCGGGGATGATGCGGCTGGAGCGTCATTTCTTTGCCGGAGAGAATACCTGTGTAGACTCGAGCTTGAGAGCGTGGCTTTGGTGGAGCGAGCGTTATGAGTGCTATATAGGGGCGTTTGGCAGCTAGGCTGGAATATGATAGAGGGTTGTGGTCGTTGTCAGAGTGGGATTATCGATTTTTTGAGAGATTGATGGAATCGATAGTTCACTGTGACAATGACTGCTTCTTTGTTTTTTCTGAGCTTACCTGTGAAAATTTTCCGTCTATTTTTAATGCGGTTGAAATGTTCAGGACAATGTTATTCAAGCACAAATTACTGGCATTAAAAATAGACGAAAAATTGGAAATTTAAAAAAGAAATTAGATTATAACATGTTTAACGCGCGTAATATCAAGTTTTAGACTCGAAATAAGAGCAACGAAATTTGTAATTGCATTTTACCAAAAGCATCACTTTTGCAATAAACATGATTATTTCAGAACGGATATGTGCAGGTTATAATCTTATCTCTTCACCAAATTTTTATATTCTTCGATGTAACCTGTATCTTATACTTTAATATTTTATCTACACAACTTTATGCTGTTTACATCGGGGAGAGATAATGCATATGGTGCTCGTACAATATCTCAGCTGTATATGGTTTTTGTCGCGATAACTAAACTTTTTTCAAAGATAACTAAAACGTACTGTATTCAGCAATCGAATTACTGCGCATATGTTCGTGTACAATAACGTTAAAGAACAAAACTCTCCAATGCAATACCAAGTTTATGAAAATTGATGCAGTTTTTGAAAAATAAAATAAATAGACTGAGTTATTAAAAATAAAATAAAACGAGCTTTACCATATGCATTGTTGTACCTATATTGGTAAATATAACGCCCACTCCACTTACAAACGCTCCAATGGCTCGAGGGAGACTCTTCCTACTTTTGAAATAGGACTAGCAATAGGGGGTGCTGGGGGTTCTAAATTTCGCCATCACTTAAAATTATGTACTAGGGAAAAGGTTGGTAAAAAAGCATAACAATTTTTTGCACTTTGATTTTATATTGCATCATAACATTTATCATTCAAGTGAGAAAATATTGGCAGTAAAAATCGTGGAATAAGACAATAAAATATACAATTGAAAAAGGGCACCTCTGTAATACATAATTATTAATTGTATAAAATTACTTTATGATCAATATTTATATTTGTTTTTCCTATTGCTATTGTATTTTTTCTTATTATTTTCTGTTATTGTTGTACTGATTCTTTTTTTACTAACTTTTCAGTTTTTTATTATTCTATACCGGATCAATTATTTTCCTACTATATATTTATTTTTTTTCCATTATTCTTTTGAAATTTTTTCTTATAGACACAAACATAACCGGCGTAAATTGATACCTTCATACCTCCAAGTTAAATTTGATATTCGATTTATCTCAGTAATTTACTACATATATTTTTTGTAGAATTAAAATTTTTTACTTGAAACAAATGTTAAAGAAAAAAAAGTGAAAAAAACATGTCCAAGTAGTTTGAAAATTTTTCTAATCAAAGCATGGAGTTGGCTGCTACTTTCCCTAAAACAAACTCGTGCAAACTTTAAAAGTTCGATCGAAATTTTTTCCATTCTGTTGGTCTTTTGTTTTCTACTCCGCTCAATTCTTTCCTCAGACAGATTTTCAACGATATTTCCCTTCCTATTTTCCATGTATGAATAATATATCCCCTACCTCTTTTGCACTCTCATCTTTCTCCCTTCATTCTTTATAAGCGGGAGTGTTTACATATCTGTGCCCATTTCAATGATTTTCTCTTATTCCTTCTCAATCTTCTGAAACCCTTTCTAACTCCGATTCATGTTTGTATAAGCTATGAGCTTTTGCTAGAGTGTTTAAGCAATCTTTATCAATATACAATCTATAATTATTATTAGATATAACTATTAAATATAAAATTAATATTTTTACTGGCAATTTCTTTTGTATAATAATTAATTAAATGATATAATGCAATAATGTAGTATTTATCAAAGTACATTAGTAGTATAAGGTGCAAAATATGGTAAAAGATGTCGCAAAACTTTTTCTTGGTGTGGCGAAATTTTAGGTAGTGCTAGTTTAGGATAGGTAATATGATTTAATATTAATTCTATGATGGCGATTTTGGTAAGCGAGAAACAAATGAGGTCCAGTTTCGCTACTGTAAAGTTTCGTATAATTTTAGAGCTCTGAAAGTATTACATAGCCAGGTAGTTGCAGGTTAATTGTAGGATAGATTTAATTTAAGCAAAATCCAAGTAATTAGTAAAAAAGCATTCTTAATCCTTATAATAAATAAAAATTACAAAACTATCAGGTAAATCTTAATATTGGAATAATTTTGAAAAAGTATTACGTACGCTGTATAAAAAAAACCTTGTATAGCATTCTTATTCTTAAATTTTGTCAATTAATTTGCCAAATTGTGTGGATATTTTGCCAAAAAGCGACGCTAAGATTATAAAGAAAATGTAAAATATAAAAATGTGGTAAACCAAATTGGACCTCAACACATTTTTATAAAATTTTGTGTTTCTTATTAAAAATAATCGTATTACGAATCTTTTGGATATGTAAAATGACTATATTGCAATGAGGGATAATGAACAAATAAATTATAACAATGCATGATATTTAAAAAATATAGGCCAGGGTATAAATAATTTTTTGTCTTGTAATAAATTAGTTGAGGGATAACAAAATATGTAATTCGCAATGTTTTAATCTTCAAGACTCAATTTTTTAATTGAATTTTAGTTTCCAATTTAAGTAAATATTTTAAAAAGTGCACTATCTCCGTACATTATTTATTAATAGGTCCAATTTAGGCCATTTTATATTAGAAGTCTAGAATATTTTTTATCTAATTCTTAATTTTACGCTTAAGTATAATTTTGGCATTATTGTACTTAATACTAAGTATATATATATATCTAAAGCTTAAAGAATTAATTTTTTCTTATCAGAATTACTTATTATATACTACGAGATTGATTAATGATAGAGAAGAAAGGCAAGAAAATAGCCAATTTAGCTAATAATAAAAAATTTTATTCATAATTTTTCAGTTTTTACAATTGTTTTTGTGTTGACTAGAGTAGTTACAATTTTAAATATTTTTGAGTCGTGAATTTTCAGAAAGTAATAATAGAAATGATATATGTGACAGAAAGAAAATCAAATGTGACAAAACATGGATGCATAATAATAAATAACTACTGAAAAGCGTAATATACATAATACAAAAAATCAAATTTTAATAAAAAGTACTGAGAAGCGCGTTGAAGTTGATATATAATAGTTACATAGGATAGAGGTAGAGGCGCAAGCACTATTAAGACTACAGCTACTACTGCAAAAATCAAAAGTAGGAAGAAACTCCAACAGTTTCCCAAGAAATCGTGATAAATGTTGAAAATTTAAATAACTGCAAGTATATCTTCGAAACGTGACAAACGGCGTAAAGTTACAAAGAACTTTTCATATTCTTCATAATGACGAAATTGCAGGGTGCGAAAATACGCTTATAGCATCTTCATTGATGCACAAAAACTAATCAAGTATCAATCGTAATAAAATTGTTCCAAAATAATCACTCTTATGGTTCATTTAAATATAGTAATATGTTTAAATAATATAAATCTTTAAGACACTTCAATAATCTTGGTAAAAAAAAGTTAATAATATATGTAATAATATAAGTAATATCATAAAATATGTAACAGTTTGTATGATAAGCAAGACTTACAGTACACCATGACATACTGTTATCGCAATTAGTCTTTTCTCAACCAGACAATCCGAAGACTCACTAAAAAGTTTTGCTATTTCAACTAATATTTCTATTTCACTAAGCACATGCAACAATTAACGCATTTTTCATTATTAAACCTGGGAACACAAAACAAAATGAAGGCGCGATTTAGCGTGGGGGGGCTGGGCGCGCGGTGAACCTTGGCGCGAAATTCCTCGGAGAGTCAAAATATTTTTCGGATAAACAAGCGCGCGCGAGAAGCTGGAAATCTTTGGGTAGTCCTTGCACGTGCCAAAGCTAATAACGACCTCGTGTATTTGTGTGCTTACCTTAAAAATTTTTATTATAAATAAACGCGCGTTTACTTTTCGGCCGGAAATGCGGAATTAGACTTGTAATAATTGCGCAGTCGAGGACTGGATTTTGATTAAAGAGACGTCGGCCGGTATTAAAGGTGAAAAACTGCCGGGATTAACGCCCCGTGAATTTCGTATACATTTACATGCGCGCGTATATAATAAAAATAAAAAATTTCGACGAACTTTGCGGCTACTGAAAAGCTAAGAAAACCCTGAATAATTAAAAAACAGAGCAGCAACCTTACGCACGATCAAGAATAAAAAGAAAAAATCAATAAAACGGCTATTCAGAAACACAGTCGTCGGCAGCTAAGAGGTTATGTCAACGTCGCCGTCAGCACATGTTAGAGGGAATGAACGATCGTTAGCCGCTTGGCGCAACAATAACCGTCGGGCATTGAGCAAGATTGCAGGCCGGTCGCTCATTGAAGGCAGCCGAACAACAAGTTATTAGCCGACATAAAGTGCATAATGGCGGTGGTGGGGGCAGCATAAATAAAGCCGTAACTTTCCGGTAGCTGCAAAATTCGCCATAAACCAGGCCCTCAACGATCCGCAAACGGGCGCGTTAATTCGCTTTTAAATTAACGCAAATCGCGCTTATGTATATAGTGAGAGAGAGCGATGAAGCCGGTGTTGGGCCGACAATCGGAGCGGCTATAAAAATTTAAATCTCGTCCCGATGCGCGTATATAAAGCGGCTTGAAAAAGAAAGGGCCGTAAATAAACGATGATGCAGAGCTTTCAGACACGCCCATAAGCTCTCTCTCGCGCTCGGCGCTCGGCGCGCTGGCGCAAGCGTGTGCAGGGACTACCTCAAAAAAGGCGGGAACCCGCCCGGCTGTCAGGCGCGCGCGAAATTTAAAGCGGCGCGCATTGTCGTCTTGGCGGGCTGCGGCTGGAAAAAAGGAAGTCAACTGCGCGCGTATACCTATGTATAAGGTAGAAGTGCTCGGCGCTCGCAGTCTCTGTGGGTATGCGCACGTTTCGAAAAGCCCGCGCTTGTCCCTCGAGGCGGAAAAAAAGCTTTGCTCTCTCTTTCTCGCTCAGTGTGTAAGCCGTGTGTCCTGGACTTGTTGCGCGAAACTCGATGCGCGCGAGGAGCGCATCCGTGGAGGCGTGGTTTTCCCGCTCTAGTATATATATATATACGAGAAGAAAAAATAGAATGAGAGAAAGAATTGCAAATAAAAGTAGAGAGAGTACATTTATGATACACGTAGGGAGTGTGTTTATGTGTATGCATGTATATGCAGAAGAGAAAGAGAGGAGAGCGTGAAAGCGCAAGCCACAAAACGATAGATACACGCGTGCGCGCATGTACACGATGCGGCGGCGGCGGCGGCGGCGGCGGCGAGGCCGGCTACAAGATCTCTTTCCTTCTCGAAATTAAAGAAAAATAAACGGGTTGAGGGGGAGAAAAAAATGGAATAAATAAAGTATTGCCAGACGGAGAAAAGAGAGTACACAAGTGTGCTGCACGAAAGCCGCGTTTTTTCGATACACAGAGAGCGAGAGAGAGAGAGAGAAAATAAAAGGACGAAAGCTGCAAATAAAAAAGGACAAAAGCAAGCGAATGTGTATCGTCGTCGCAGAGAGCCGCGGCGGCGGTGGCAACGGGCTGCACAATGCCGCCCTTTTTTATGCAACAACTGTCCCCTCTTCGCTCTCTCTCTCTCTCTCTCCGGCGAAGAGGCGATATCTTCAGTGGCTGGCACTCTACGTGTATACGTGTGTGTGTGTGTAGTATATGTATGTACAGGCGCGCTCGGTTGGAAAAAAAATACGAAATGCATTGGCGAGTCGGGTAGCTCGGTCGTCTGCAGTAAGAGCGGGGGGGAAAAATAAGCGATCGAGAGAGAAACTGCTGGTCGTCTGGCGCGCGCGCGCGCGCGTTTTATATACAACACGAGAGAGTAAGCGAGAGAGCGAGAGAGAGAGAGCAAAGAGAGGAATCGGAAAGTAAAGTAAAGTAAAGATAAAAAGAGAAGAAGGTAAGAGGTAAGGTAAGGAAGGGAGGTTGTACAGAAGACAAGCACGCTGTACGTACATTGAGGCACTTTCTCGGAGTCGGACAACGTCCTTGGACCACCGCACCATTACCATCCCTTTCTCTCTATCTCCGTCTCGTTAAGTATTTCCCTCTCGCTCTCGCTCCTACAGCTCCGACAGAGACAGAGAGAGAGAGAGAGAGAGAGAGCAACGTGTGTGCATTAAAGCGAAAGGAAAAAACAGATACCCCACCGCTCTCTCTCTCTCTCTCTCTTGCTTGCTTGCAAGCGCACACACCTATATCTCTCTCTCTCGCTTTACACACACCAACACTGAGAGAGAGACACGAGAGAGCGATAGTACACTGCACTGTGTGTTATATATGTGTCCGTGGGGCCGCAGCTCATGTACATACACGCGTACACGCGAGAGAGAGAGAGAGAGAGAGAGACTCGTGTATATATACACGCACGGGCGCAGAGAGTTTTCGTTTAATTTATAGCGCGCCGCAGCCCCCGCGCGCTCTCGGTTCGACAAAAAGGAGGAGAGAGAGAGAAAAGAGAAAATAAAAAAAAGAAGCAAAAAACAACGCTCACTCGCGGCCACGCGTACGTATACGTATGTGTATACGATATTCACTGCAGCTGCGGCTGCTCTTCAGTGCAGGCTCTGCTATACTACTCCGGGGCGCGCGCGCTCTGCTGCACTGCGCGCGCGATATACAGTCCTCTAACGCACTGGCGCGCTTTTAATTATACACACACTAGGTATCCGAGAGAGCGGAGGCCGGCTGCAGCAGCAGCAGCAGCAGCAGCAGAGCGGCGGGGTCGATAAAGTGTGCAGTGTTTGCACATGCAGGCGAGTCCATGCGACGACGATAGCGCGCGCAGCGCGCACTAGCAGCCAGCCCTCCCTCTCTATCTCTCTCTCTCTCTCCGCGACGTCGACGTAGAGTCGCACGCGCACTCGACTTGTGCAGTCTCGTCGTGTCTTCTCGCCGCTGCTGCCTCCTCTCCTTCTCTCTCGATTCTGCAGCGACGAGGGGGTGAAACAGAGAGAGAGAGAGAGAGAGCCTGGCGAGAAAACGCCCCGGGCCACTTATTCTCGCCGGGGCTCTGCTTTTTCGTTTCTCCTTATAGACCGAGGCCCTCACTGCGGTGTGCGCGCCTCTTTTCGCGATATTCCCGCGGAATAGAGGCCCAAGCATCGATTTTTCTCCCAACGCTCGCGCGCCTTTAACCTTTGAGCGAATTTCGGGCTATTCCGAGCGGATCTAGGGGAAATTAGCTTTCGGATTGCACGCAACGCTGTTTTTACGAGCTGCTTTTTTCGCCTCTCGCTGCGCGTTCTCGAGAGCGCGCGCCGGATTTCGCGTTGAATTAACCCTCCGAGCGACGAGAGTGGGGGATTATGGAACCTCATAAACGGACGCTAAAGCCCTTTCTCGCCTCGCCGAGGCCCGAGTATGCAAGAAAAAGCCGCGGCTGCAGAAACCTCGAGCAAAGCTGCGAAAATTTCGGCGCTCTCCGAGCTTTAATAAAGCTTAACGCCCGGCTGATGGCTTGGGATAATAAATCAACGCGGGTGCACCAAGCCAATTTGTGTTTGATGAAAATGGGGAAGATTCGAGGCTGGATATATAGAGTTGGGACTGGCAAAGATGCGAGCGTATCGGCGGGTTAGAGTATTGACAGCGCGATATGAAACGTCTGGTCGTATTAAACATACTAGTCATGAATGATTCATGCAGTTTCGTCTCTTCGGCTTTCTATAGTTCGATTTACATAATATAATTCCGGCCAAGTTATTTCAGACGAGATTAGATAGTCTTATTCTCTTATATGCCGTTCCCTCGTTTTGAAATAAAGCTTTCATCTTTGAGAAAATATAGACAATCATTGGCGATCGGCTGCGGAAGAAAGTTGAAAATTTTAATTTCTAGCTTTGTGACAGCGATGGGGTAACTTGAGCTCATAAAGCAATGAAACTTAATTAATTTAACAGTGTCGATAAGGTAATGCGCGCGAGCGCGTTGAGTGAGCTCTCGTCACAGGCCCGCGCATTAATTATGGCGCTAATTAAGAAGCTATGATGCCGGGGAACTCGAAATTATTTATAGCACTCCGTTATTGACGAGAATCAAAGTTTCGCCGACTAATTCCGCGCTATTTACCTGGGAGAAGTTGCCAGCTTTTGAAAAACGCTCGAGTTGGGTATTATAAGAAGGACTCTCGAGATTAATTATAGAATCAATATTCCAGCGGAATGATAAAAACGCTAAAGTTGGAGAACATTTTTATAATAAACTTTGCATTTGCCATTTAATGATGAAAGGGAGCTTGAATTATTAGTTTTGCGTTAAATATACTCTTTTCTCGCGGCGAGTGTCTATATTAATCTGAAAGAGTGCGCGCGATTGAGAATATTATACTAGCTTAATTAATTAACATTTAAAAATATAATTCTTTTAATTTTACGTCTCGGCTATTATAAATCAGATTAATTAGAATAAGTAATATTCCTTTATTCATTAACTGCTATATAATGAGCGCTGCATTTTAATGCAGATAAATTGTCCGAGTCTAATTAAAATAAGTACATTTCGTTTAAGCTTTATTGTAATAATCGCGAGTCTCGCGTTGAAATTTCATTTTTAAAACGAGCAATCCAATTTCTAAGAAAAATTAAAGATATAGCTCAGCAGTCGGTGAAAAACGTTAATTAGCTTTAGCGTTTGAAAATCCCTGAAAACGCGCGTATATAAAAGCCGTTCTTATATATTTTATAAAAAATGCAAATTTTCGCGGTCGGTCCGATATTGGTCTGTCAATAAATAAATAATCCCGGGCGCAATTTAAAGCGGACGCAAATAATGATATCCTTTTTAATGACCGAGACAAAGGGTAATAACTTATACATGGCCGTACAAGCTTTACCTTCATTACTCGGCGCACACGTCGATGTTGTAAAAATTACCATATAAGATATAAATTGTGGCTTCATTTTAATTCCCCTGTCTAAAGTTGATTTACTATCCTTTCCGTTCTCGCACTTCGTGACTCGTTTATGGCGTTCCATTACCCCTACCCCGTCCACCTCGCGCCTGCTAACTCTCTCTCTCTCTCTCTCTTGCTCCGGCTTTTGCATGCATGCACATAGGAACGCGCTCGGCAGTTGCAGCTCCTTTTTGCACAACCGGCAAACTATAGGCGCTACTTGAAAAATTCAACAAAATAGTGTATTATTAATTTTTTGCGTTCGATGAAGAAAAAAGGCGCGAGTGTTTCCGTTTGCGGAAAGATTTTTCGTTTTTCATTAGCGGCTTTCTAAGATTGTTGGATATATAGTGTGTTTTATATACGCGCCAGATAGTCGGTAATTCTCGGTAGCCACGCGACTTTCGTTTACGAAATACACTCCAGAAACTACGTCAGCCTCGATTCCCCTACATTATCCAAATTACAGGGGCGATCGCCTATAGAAAGAATGAAAGACTCGTCCTCCAGCCGCAGTTTTTCAATTTAAAACCCGCTCCCAGAAACTATCTTAACCTCAAAGCTACCGAAAACCACAAAATCGCCTCAAGCTCATTCAGCGTCCGCATACTAATGACTCTCGCATCACGCACCGGCAACAATAAAAAAATTCCTTATAATTCGTTAAATCGCTTACCTCCGACCGCAGAGCCTGCGATCGTAATTTTTCGCGGAACCGGCGCTCAAGTAGGTGTACCTACACACGTATACGCGCATGCATAAACCCTCGCGAGACCGCAGCGCGCGAGTATAATTTCAGCTGTCAACGAGCGAAGAGGGGGGGAGGCCGAAAAAAATCACAACAAGCCGGCACTCGCGCACGCCGATTACCACGCGATGTAGCTCCGTCCGCGAGCGCTCTCCTCTCTTTCTCTCTCCCGTGTTTCTTTTTCCCCCCTCGTGTGCTGTTCTAGCTTGTGTGTGCGTGCGGCGGCGGCGCGCGCTGCCGAGACGTGGCAGCGCTCCGAAATTCCCCGAGTCGATAAAGCCGTCGTAAAGGCGGACGTCGCGGCGCCTGCGAGGAGAGGATCGGCGAAGGCTCGCTGCCAAAGGATACACGATAGACTCGAGGAGCCGCTGCTCCGTGGGAGAAAATATATATAATGGTGAGAGCGCGCGCGCGTCTGTGTTTCTGTAGGTGTATGGTAGTTGGTTCACCGGGCGCCCTAACCTCAAAACCGCCAGTATATCGTTTGTATACAGATCTTCCGTGCTGTGTGTCTGTCGCTCGGCTCTTGAGAATCGCGGAGATAATTAGTGTAGACACATGGAGCGAGCGGCCGTTACAGTTTTGGTTATTATATATATCTTCGGGGGCTGATGAGAGAATTCGGTGACTACGCGCACTCTAACTGAATCTAGAGACTTTGGCGTCTAACCTCAAAGCGCGAAAAAAAAAGCAAAGGCACACTCGGTTAATGCGCGCGCGCGCACTGAAATCTTACAAGAGTGGGCAGAGGTATACATAAGGTAACGGCGCTCGTTCCCGTGTGTATGTGCGAGTTGCAGCGTTTTGAGAGCTAGTGATGATGGAATATAAACAAACTTACGCTCGGCGTGTGCGGGAGGGGAGGGGGAGAGACACAACACTCACTTGCTCTTCTCTCTCTCTCTCTCTCTTGTTACTCTTCTGGGGCGCTGCTGTTGCGGCTGTCAATCTTCCGTGCTGATAGGTGGTGTGCGGTGCGGAGAGAGGCGAAAGTGAAATGAAAGAACTGGCAGCGGGGGGGTCGAGCTTTCCTCTCTGTAGCTTGAGCCCGCTGCAGTAGCAGGATGATTAATCGCTTTTCTCACTGTGACTTGCAGGACATCTCGGCCTTCAGCGAGGACGAGTTCGAGCCGGTCGACTGGATCAACAAGACGTGCAGGTCCGAGGAGGCCAGGCGCGCCGAGAACATCGAGGTAAGTGAACCGAGGAGAGGAGAGACGTTATAAGAGCCGAGCGCGCGCGCGCCGATATCGTCAGCCCTCTCTCTCTCTCCCTCTCGCTCTATTCTATCTGTCTCTCTCTCTCTCTCGCGCGCGCTGTGTGTCTATACTGAAGCGCGCGCGCGCGAGCGAGCGAGCGAGGGCTCGAAACTTAGCTATATAGTACAGAGAGAAATGGCTCTCTCTCTCTCGCTCTCACGGGTTTTATAGTCGAGGCGCGAGTGTGTATGCAGTATAGAGCGGCTAGTAGAGAGAGAGAGCGACGCTCCACACGGAGAGAGACACGGAGAGATACTGAGAGAGCGAGAGAGCGCGCGAGCGCGACTCTCTGTGCTTTTGCTTTCGTGCAGAGAGAGAGCTGCGCGCGTGCTTTTTCGGCCTCGCGCGCTTTTCTCTCTCTCTCTCTCTCTCTCTCTCTCTCTTCGCGCAGTCTCTATCCCTCCCTTCTCTCTCCCTTCTCCTACTTCTCTTTGCTTCTGTTTTCACTCCGTCCTTCTCTCTCTCTCTCTCTGCTTCTCCCTCTGCTCGATGCAGTCTACGCCGCCGCCGCCGCTGCATGCTCTGGCTCTCTCTCTCTCTCTCTCTGTGTGCGTGCGTGTGTATCGGATTATATACGAGGGCGCCTTTGTCCTCTATCCTCGTTTCTCCTTGGTTTCTTCGGCCCTCCTCCTCCTCCTGCTCTCTCTCTCTCTCTCTTCAGTCCTCCTTCTCTTCCTCTTCTCGCGGGGGATATATATTCGCCCTGGCTGCAGCCGGCGGCGCGTCCTCGAGAACGTCTTTGCTCTCTCTCTCTCTCTCTCCTTCTCTCTCTCATTGAACTTGGCCTGCCCGCAGGCAGAGAGGGAGAATAGCAGCGCGCACCTATGTACGCCGTGCGGAGAGAGCGCACACAGCTCATGCAGAGAGCCGGTCACTGACACTATACTCTCTCTCTCTCTCTCTCTCTCTCGCTCTCTCGGTGTCTCTCGAAGGCGCGCGCGCGCGCTTTTTTCCCGATGCAAACTCGTTTTCTTGTCTCGCTCTATCTTATACGTACACGCTACGTGTGTGTATATATAGCCCTCCGCGTATGTCGCCTCCCCCCCGTCTCTCTATCTCCCCC
>UELX01002569.1:0-29909 GCA_900480035.1 Eupelmus urozonus | reverse complement strand
GGGAATCAAGTGCTACTTTCGACCCGCTTTTTGGGCCAATAAAGTGGCTTTTATAGGTGGGTCGGGAATAAAATAATTATATAGTATGTATAGAATAAATATAATAAGTAAAATAATTATCTTCATCAAAAATAATAGCTGTCTGTTGTAGACTTGTAAATAAGCAAATAAATGTATTGAAAATTTTAAGATTTTTAGTAGTTTTAAAGAAAAACTTAAATCTTTTAAAAATTCAATAAAAATACAATGATTGATTTTTTTTTTTTTAAGATCAAAGTTTTTACAAAAATTAGTAAAATATTCAAATTTTCCATAGAGTAAACTTGTTTGCTCATGCGCAAAACTCCTTTTATAGCTTTTCTTAAAATATTTCACACAAGTTAACTTCTAAAGATAAATATTTTTAAAAGTAAAATTAAATTATTCGTTGAATAGAAATATACCATATAAAGCCCTTATTTTTAAATTACATTTTACTATTTACGTTCCTACTTAAAAATATCCTCACCTTTCTTTCTTTTTTAATGACCTTGGGTACTATTAATTGTCGCAAATATCCTCACCCCTAGAATCTCAACCTAACGCTCCAACCCCACCACAACCTTCATACACTTATTCGCCCCAGGAAACCGATCCAGAACGAAAATCTCCGTCTCACTCCGTAATTCCCTTGCATCACCGGCGAGTTTCGTCGGCTCACCTCACGGCCATTAGCTCGAATAAAAGACACGCTCGCGCGCATCGCAGATACCACTGCCCAAAGCACCTGCCAGCTGTTGTCCGTTCGCGATTTTCGCTGAAAGCCCGCGCCTAACTGATTTTTCCTCGTCTCGTTACGAGTGTGTATACAGTTAGGCCGGCAGGCGCGTTACAGGCCCGCAACGCCTTTAAACGCGACGCCTACTTTTGCGCCGAGGCGTTTTCGACTTTCGAAGACAATAGGTCGGCCACTCTTTTTTCTTTTTCACAGTTACACTGCAGCGCCCTGGCTTTCGTTTAATTTTAGGTTTTTCAGGTGTTTGGCGAGTGGTTGCTGCGCTGCTGGGTTATGCGCGTGGATAATTTTGCGTAATGGGACGCGGGATATGCGTGGTTATGGCGGTTATTTCGCTTCGGTATAGGGTGTAGAATTAGGTCAAGGTTTTACCGTCTAATCGAGGTGGTTTTTCTTCAATTTTTATGAAAACGATAGTAGCAAGTGCAATTTGGTTTCTAAACGGCCTTGTAATTGTGAGGAGAGGAAGTAAGGAATAGTAAATAAAATTGTGGGCACGTATGTGCGTATATGTTTTAATGAGAGCGCGCAACGCGTATTATATTTGCAGTGTAAGTGGCCGCGCGAGTTTTATTACTAATTGCGCCGCGCCGCTGGGAAATCGTTTGGTAAGAAAAGTTACAATTTAAGCGTTAAATCAACTTGAAATTACGCTTCTAGGCGTGCGCTGTATACCTTGCGAGCTTTCCTGCAATTAAACCGACATCGGTAACCACAAATTAACCTTTTCTACATGCACAGAAAGCAAATAGCCCCTGGACAAAGCTACTTCCGATTAAAAATATCCAAGCACACCGGAAAACCTGATCCCATAACTTACAAACCAATCACAGCCATCCCCTTAAAAAAACCAAAACTCAAATCTCTCTTCGAAAAATTACGGGATCTACCCGCATCGCGGCCACCGCAAGCCGCATCAGCTCCACTTTAACCAAGAATGAAAAAGCGCGCGGCCGATGAATCGCATTCCGCGATTCGATGTAGTTACCTACATACACACACAAGTCGGGCGCGGGCGCTGACCATATGCCGCTCGCGGCGGGGCATGCAGCCATCCCGACGCGAAACGACGAGCTATTACGCCAGCGAGCGATATACCTGATGTGGACGCTCTCGTTTGGGAGGACGATTCTGCACGCTTCTGGGGATTGTCTAATGAAGATTGCGCGAGTCGGCTCGAGTTAGAGAGGATTGTTTGCGGAGTCGGAATGATATGGTTCGCGGGAAAGCTGTATTATAAGCGGCGTTTTTTGCTTTGATGCTGGGCAGATGCGATGTGCATGTGCAAGTCACTCGAAAGCTTGAAAACTGCGGGAATGTAGTTGTAGCTTGCGGAGTGGTTTGAGAGACGCGACAGGTTGGGTTTGTCAATCATGCTTGTAGGAGAGCGAGGCGCGAGAGGAAAAACTTTCGGATCTTTCCGTTGTTGCTTTGAATGGAGGATGGAAAATAAAAGCGTCTTTTCACTCGGGGAGAAATTCGAAATTGCCGCTGGAAATAAATCGTCGTGGTCTTGCGGTATCCGGACTTTTTCTACTGGAGCGACATTTTTGCCTCTCCGAGAAATTCTATTCAGCTTTTTTTAATTATTTACGTCAGGCTTTAAACTGTATACGAAGTAAATTAAGAATTTTTAAATTCATGAAAGATTAATTTATTTTTAATTCGTCTGCGCGAGGAATAACGGGCCGGCTTGTTTCTGCTTAAGGTCAGAAATCGCACGGGCATTCTTCAATCACTCTAAAATTGTTAGAACCGTCGTAAAGTTATAATGAATCGCATGGTTTGACCTGGTGAGGCCTGACCATAAAAGTTTTCACTTAGCCGCAAAGAATTCATGCATGCTTTGTGCAACTGTTTCCTCGGGGTTTATGGATACGTGAAAGATGCTGATATTAGGTTTATCAATCCCTAAAGTTTTTTGTTCATTAAAAACGTCGGCTGTGATTGATTAGGAGAAATTTTTCGTTCTGAAGGTAAATAACGGGATGGTTGTTTGAAATTTTTCGAAAATGAATTGTTATGCGTGAAAGTTATTGAATTGATATAAATAGAGCTAACAATGGCTGATTATGGATCACTTACGGTAAATAGACAAATGAAATCAGTCAATTATCTTTTTACATGTTTTATCATGAAAGCAAACTTTTCAGACCACGCTTAACTTATTTATGAGAAAAGTATTTTAGCAATATTTTACACCCGCTATAAATTATGAAAAGCATCTAAATGTACCATAAATGTTTAGAAACTAGCTTTAGAATCTAAAATAAAAAATTATAATTTTCAAAACTAAAATAAAAGATATTAGAATTAAAGAAAACTTAAAATAAAACTATAAAAGTGGAATATAAATTAAATTAATTTTAAAAATATGATACTTCTGTATACAAATTTATCTTTATAGGGCCTTTATTTTAAATAATTCAACGGTATGACTTAGAATCGTATAATTACTATTTAGGGATAGTTTAGTAGTAATAGCCTTACAAAATTTAAGAATGATTTTCTGATGTTTTTTAAACCTTCAATAACTCCAATTTTTCTAAATGGATTTAGTTTCCTTATAGTTTATAAAATATATGTAACAATCTTTTTTCCAGAAAGTGTTGGGCAGAACTAAGAAAATTAAAAAAAAACCAAACATATGCTGACATAAGACTCTGTACTAATAAATTTGAAAAATCTGATTCTTAAAATCACTGATTTTTATTTTTTTAATCGTCAACCTGCCCTAATATTTTTCAGAAATTATCTTATAAACCCTATACACAAAATATTTTTGCATTTAAATTTATGCAAAATTATAATTTTTTACTGCCTTTAAATAATATTTACATTTATTTCTTAATTAATAGAGTTAAATTATTTTATAATTTCATGAGAATCAATAATGTGCTATATTGTAAGTTGCATGTCATTTAAGTAACATAAAATATTACTTGTCGCGTTTCTACGAATAGAGATCCTATAATACGAAAGTGGAAGCATTTTTCTACGTCATTTGATACGATAAGAAATTCACAGAAATCCTATAAAAATCTATGAATCGAAGGTCTGAACCTCTTCTTGCAGTAATGAGTAAAAACTTTCAGAACTATAGACAATGACAATTTAAGTTTCAGTAAATAGGGAAATTTGAAATTTTTTTTTTTGCAAAAATTTACTAATTTTTATTACCTACATATTTATTATTGCGGCCCTGATAGAAAATTGACCATATTCTGGGCAGAATTTTAAGTCAAAAAATGTTAAAATGACACTTATCTAAAAATTCTGGAAATAGTTCTAGTATTTTCTTTAACATTTACGTCGTTTTAACAAATACCGGCTACTTTTCAAGAGCTGCGCTGCCAACTTGTTTTATCAACTGTACCAACAAGAAAATTATGAATAGAATTATTAGCTTTACCTAATTATATAATTGTCCTTTACCTTCCTAATTCACATTCATCCAAACTATCCCAAACGCACAATCACCAAACGCAAAACAAGACAAACAACTCTCTCATCGAAGCAGCATCAAACCCCACACAGTCCACGATCAAACCCATCTATCCCTCTTAGGAATAAATTATCCTCTAACGGTACAGCAACCCGTCTCCACCAGAAACCAAACCGCGCATACCCAACAAAAAAGCCAAGAGCTCGCAACTCTTCCTGCACGATTAGTATCAGCGCGCGCATTAATCTTCATTGCGCGCATTGATTGCACAAAGGACAACGAATTTTTGCCCGGCAACCGGGCATAAGTACACGTAAGCGCGGAGTCATACTCGCCGGGCAGCCCGAGAGCGCCGGCGCATCTATACCGCTAGCTCGAACAATATACCGTAACGCGCGCATGCGGCTTGCATATAAATCACGCGCGCAGAGCGGTGCGCTCGGACGCGCGCGCCGGGGCTACAGGTATATTCTCGTTACACGCGGGCAAGTGTCACGGGAGCATTCTGCGCGGGATGAGCGAGGAGAATGTGTTTATACGGTTGGTTCCGCGCGCGGAGATAGCAATTGGTGTTGCTTGTGTGTGGATCAGGATGGGAGCGGCATGTGGATGGAAAAGAAAGGGATATAAGGTCTTAAATTCGCGTAAAAAATGATGGTTATGACAACGAGTTGCCATTAAAAAATTCAAACTTTACTACGTGATTTCCTATCTCTGTAGATCATTTGCATCAGCAGTCTAGCTTTCCAGAAAACTGAAAGCCCCCTAGCAGCCTCGTCATCTTTCCCACCCACACATCCCTTCGCGAACTACTCCCGTGGGATCTCCGATAGTGCACCAATCCAATACCGAAATTGTATGCAAATCCCCTGATCATTCTCACCGATAGACAGCTTGCCGAAACGAGTACCGCCTCGCAGCTAATCCTTTCTCATCCTCTGAGAATTGCCAAACCTTTCGCACGTGAACATATCGGCAAGCATCAATCGACACGCTTACCGGCAGTCTTGGTGGAGGCCGCTGGTTCATCCGGCACGTCGACGGCTCTCTCCTCCTTGCCGTACCTCACAGCTGCAATGAGCTCGCTCTCTCGTGACCTCCAGTCGTTCTTCTCTGTCACTTTCACCGGTGGTTCATCCGCATCCTCGTTTGGCTGGTAATCCTCTGGTACCAGAGTTTCGTTGTCTTCTTCTAAAGGACGGTTGCTGGTCTCTTCCTCGATTATACGCCATTTTGGTGGTTCTGATCTCTGGAGAGAATCACGAGCCAGCTCGCTTGCCGAGTCGACCATCTCCTCGACCAGTTCCTCCTCCTCGAGGATGTAGTGGCGCTGCTGGCCGGTTTCTGCATCGGTCGGCTCGATTCTGGAATTGGTGAACCAAGTTGAAAGTAGATAGTGATCAAGTCATGTTGGTACAGAGATGTAGATTTTTGATAGCTCCTTTCAATGTTGAATTTCTTGCATCATACCCTTGTTACTTCATTACAGCTTCGGAGTAACCTTCAGGAAATCCAAAACCACCACCGAAATGAAGCATCAAAAATCTTCTCTCAACCAACCCTTAACCTTCTCCATCAAACCCATTCCTCCTACCTGTAAGGTCCAACCAATCCAACAATCCCTCTCGGCGCAGCCACCCTCTGTCCAGCCGCAGTCCTACCCCACTCGTTCTCCCTAGCCTCTTCCTCGGCCTTCTCGAACATCGCTCCTCGTTCCCTCGACGCACTCCTCAGCCAATTCTCCAGCTCCTCTCTCCTACTACTACTTCCACCCACCTCACTAACAATCCTGCCCTTATTCACCACACTATACAAAGCTTCAGGACTATCTCTAGCCCTGTAACCAGGCGGCAAGGGTGGCTTACTCTCCGGTAATCTCTGTCTCGCCGTAGCCGTCCTCCTCGTCGTGCTGATCACCGGCAGAGGTACCAATTCACTCGAGCCCGAGCTCCTCTGCGAGCTGCTCAGCGCGCTATAGATCGGCTCGAGGGTCTCCGCCTCTAGCCATCGGGCCTGCTGTCCTTCTCTCTTAGCTGCCGGCGCGAAAATGCCGCCGACGCTGCTGAACTCCTCCGGCATCGTGCCTCTCTTCCTCGTCGCCAAGCACCGGAAGTCACGCCTAAGCTACGCGCGCATATTTTTCTTTCTTCGACTGCCGCTACGCCTGCTCCACTGACCGCTCGTAAGCACGATGCTTATCGGATGTTAAGGACAGTTAGCGTATTCTGGGATTTCGGACTCGTGCGAGCACTGGTTTCGGCAGGGATGTACCCAGCATCTTCCTTTAGGCACACGTAGATACACATACACACACGGTATCGGCGAAAATTCGGGAATATCGCGGAGACACCGAGACTTTTTGCGGGCGGCGCCGACGAAGCTCGCCGGGCAAATGGCCATAGCTGGGCCTTGGCCACCCGGTTTTCTGCCTGAAGTCCGGGGAAATCACAGCCAAGCGGCTGCGGGTCGATGGTATGGATCTAGCTCGTTTGGACGTTCGTGACCGGGGTTAAGAACAAGCTTATACGTGCGCTGAGTATATGCTTTGCCGAGACGCGAGAGAGTCGCGAGAGCTGTTTCTTTTTTTTTACGTCTGCAGAGTCGACGGGTTTTAATGGGATGCGTACGCGTGACGGAGAGAGCGAGAGCTGAGGAGAGGCTTCAGAGGATCGGCGAGTTTGTGAATGAAGGCGCGTGAGTTGGTTTTATTCGGTTACAAGTTTTTTTTTTGCTTTATTTTATAAGCTGCTGTTTGGACAGTGTATTGACTTATTACACGTGTATTTGAAAGTGATGTTTAAAAAATTAATAAGAAACCGCAAAAATGCATCAGTGCAAAGTTTCATTTTCAATCATTATTTCATATACCAATCCTACTTATAACGCACAATTGAACAATTGTTTGTATCTTGAGGTTATCTAAATGTTACTATAGAGATATAAAGTCGGATAGAAATTAGTTTACACTAGTGGGTTATTCCTATAAAAAAATTCAGAATGGCCAGGTATTAATTTGTCGCTCTATAACAGTAAAGTGAAATTCGTGGTCCTAAATAGCTTACTCTAAAAATTGGGATCAATTCTTTCAGTCTACGAAATAGAGTTGAAAAATCAACTCTATTAGAGTGGAATCCAACTCTAAATTATTATAACTCATTTATAGAGCATCGATCCCACTCTAAAAATGTTAAAGAGAACCTTCATCCAGATACAACCTCCAACATCCAGATTTTCGCATTTCCTCACATCCAACACCGAATCCCTCGACCCGCCGTCTAGAAACTCGCCGCTCATATCCGGCTTATCGCAAATGGCTCGCGAAAGTCGTCCCCTCGAAAAAAAAACTGCACACAGCAAGAAAAAGACACGCGCTCGTAATAACACAGGCTTGCGCATCAATCGCTCCTAGATCGACGTAAAATCGGCCGATTCATTAGGCCGCGGCCGCTCATATCGCAGCTGACGCTCATCAGCTGCGCTCGCTCCCGGCTTTTGTCAAAGCCGTCTCTTTCTCCGCGCGGGGAAAGCGTAACGAGCCTCTCGCGACTACTCGAATTATTGAGATCTCGAGGGTCGTTGATTGCGAACGTCGAGGGCCGAGTGTGGAGAAGGCTTGATTCGAGGGGATTGATCGTAAATTTGCGTTCGAGGATGCTTGCTTTATGGCCAGGAGAGGATGGTTTATGGACGCGGTGCGAAGAGTTGTGGAGTCATTTTTGAAGAGTGGTTCTATCGGGTCGCAGGAAAGTTGCGGCATGTGCGCGGCTTCTTGAGGATAAGGAGAAATTTCGCAGCGGAGTTAATCAAGCGGTGGACAATTTTAGATGGGGATGTGCAAATCAGCCGTCTTGTAAAGTGGATTAAATGGAGACTCTTTAATGAATATTAATCTACTCGTTTTTATAAGAGTCTATCGTCGCGCGAGTGCATAAAAAATATGTGTGTTGAAAAAGTAAAGAGTCACTGTTTAATGCTCGACCTACTGCTCGTGTGGGAAATGTGCGCGACTAGTCAGTTATAGTAATTTTTTAACGATAGTTAATGTCGCTTCTATAAAAATGGCTGTATAAAGCCGGCCTTTTACTACTCGCGATGTACTAACGAATCGTATGGTATATAATTTTCAGCGTTACATGGAGCGTTCAGAGTTGAAGGAGACCTAGTCTGTTTCTACATGATCATGATAAAATGTAGTATAGTACAGCTAAAGAACATTTTATTTTAAAGATCAGTATATGCATTTTCATTTATTTATTTATTTTAGATAATCATTGGGCACTGCTTGGTCGAAGAATGACCAAGTCTAAAATATATACAAACATCAATTTTTAAAACGGATTTGGCTCACTTTCGAACTGAGCCCTCCATAAACAAAAAGCAAAAGCTTTACCAACAATTCCCTTTACACACATCTCCACTGCTTCAACCTCCCTTCCATTTCCCCCATACAATCCAACCCACAGCCTCCAAAAGCCGCATAACACCGCGAACAAAACGAAGCCACCCTCTCGCCCGCAGACGAAAACAAAGCACAACACGGCCATCCCCCCGCCGATCTCTTAAAATACAGCCTCCGGCCTCTCGCTCCACGAAGGAGGTTAAACGAAAATAAGCCGCGCGCCGCTCGTGGAACCTATAAGCGCGACGCGCATGCTAATGCCGTCACAATTTCTGCGCGCGCGCTCGCGGCTTAACTGTACACGCGCCGGTGCCATCCTCGTTACAAGCGCGGCTGAGCCAAGTATGTATACGTGAGGGCATGCGCGGTATCGGTTTTTTTTTTTTGGTGGGCGCCAGTTTTGTTTACAAGATCGAGTTTGATTTTGGCTGGTGGATTGGTGGGAGTTTTAAGGTTGAGGTGTGGATTAGGATGGGTAAGATAGTGCTGGTGTGGAGTGTGGTTTATTGTGATGGTGAATAGGTAACGATTTTTAATTTAATGATTAATGGAAGTACTGGAATGTCACGTATTGTCAATCTTTTTTTTAACAAACACTTATATACTCATAAAAAATATTAACTGAACACAATCTAGATAAAAAAAAAACTAGATTTCTCGTCAAACCAGTCGCTGAAACGGCGCAGATAGACGCGCAGTGCAGTTCAATCTTGTTTCATGCAGAAGACATATTTACACCATGAGGTCGGTGAACCGTGGAGCGCAAGACGCGCATGTAGCGCATGATTCATTGCCGGCGCGGCTAATGCTCCGCGCGCCATCAGGTGCCAAGTTGCTTTGAATTATGCGCCTCTGATAAATTAATTAATAACCCGCGTCACTGACAAATGTATGTGTTTTATAATTAAGGCCTGGTGTATATGGTGCGTGATTATTCTATATAATTCATGAATAATAACAGTAACCTACTGTGTATAATCAATGTTGATAATATTAATATTAATGCAGTAATTATTACTCACTAATAAAATAACGAAGCTATAAATATCAACAAAACTCATAATCCAACTTTGATCTCTAAATCTTAGCGACGAGTCATCGGAAACAAGATCGAAACAACATCCCCGCTGTTAGAACGGTCTTATCTAATCAGAATTCGCTCGCGCTATGTGGCGCGCTCGCGGGAAAACCGGTCAAGGCTGCGCGCAGGGTCGCGAACCCGGCGAAAGTGACGTTTCTGATGTTTATTAAGTAAAAAAAATTTTGCGTTTTACTTATTTTTGATTTAACGAGACGACGACTGCGAAGATTGCTAGGAGATGTATTATCCACAAATCGTTCGTGACTGTTGCTTGGAGAGGAGGTCGAAGAGAGATCTTAAGATGATGGCGATGTCGGCGCTGTTGCTGTTTTTGATTATGCCTGCATTGTGTGCCGGGTATGTATACTTGTATGGATTATTTAACGTTTTTGGGTTGGAAGAATTTAACGGTAAGGGATGAGGGGGAGAGATTTTTGTTTGTCCAAGTGTAAGGTGGGAAATAGAGAGCGTGGGGATTTTTTGCATGATTATAATTTTGATGTAAATGATTCTAAAAGAGTTTTTTTTTATTTGAAGGTACTTTTTGATTTATAATTAAAAAAAATTTGCTTTTGAAAATGAGATATGAATATCGCTCTAGTATCTCGCACTATCAAATTCAAAAGCCGTGATAATATAAATCTTGCATGCTATCTGTGCAATTTAAGCTCTACGTCATCGCATACAGAATATGCCCTTAATATTCCTACAATGTCCTTAATATACGTACAATCACTCCTCTTCTAAAGCCAATACCGTCACAAAAATTGCATAACCCAATGATCAATACCCATATCTATATAATCATTCACACATCTCATTTTCCAGCGAGCACTGGCTAATGGAGGGCGACTTCATCCCAACCTCCGATGCCGAATCACGCCATCTACATCTCGAGAGCAGCAACTCCACGACGAGCGTCTCGTCGCGCATGCGCCTCAGCCTGTCAACGGGCCAGGGCCACAAGATCAACTGCGTCATGGCGGCGGCGCTGCACATGAATGGCCACGTCAACATTGTCGACGGAGGAATCGGATCAGACAGTGTGACCGTGGCCTACGAGACGATCAACGGCAAGGCTGATCAGCTATTCGTGCTCGTCGAGACGCACGTCGACGAGGGGGTGTGGTTAAAGGGGAACGTCGCACTGAATTCCAGGGTGACGATTCTGTATGATTCGATGAGAGATTGGAAGATCGGCGCGATTGGCGAGGACGGGTTGGGAGAGACGGAGGGGGGTTGGTTCATGTTGTTGTAGAGGATGAGTATATATAGATCCGTCATTGCACTTATATAGTGGTGACTATTCATTATAATTATATTATAAATTTTTTGTATCTAATGTAAATATGATTAGGATTATTATTTTTACATAGTTATTTTATTATTATAGATTTCTAATACGTACTCATGAATACCGCTATAAATCGATTAAAAAAATATTCAGCCAAATAAAATTTAAATGTACCATAACGCGCGACTTACACAAATCACTTTTCCCAATTTTTCACCAACGACTAATCACGAATAACGACGAATCCGCGGGGCACAACAAGAAGAACAGAAAATCCAAAATCGATCCAACCTCCTTTCCAGCGCCAATTAATACCAGCACGTGCCTGGCCAAACCCATAACGTGTATAACTACATGCCGCGCAGCCTCGACCCTTCACTGGTTCGCTTGCTCTCATATTACATCGTCGGTATAATCGAGGTAATTTCGCGCGAAAAATTTCATAGACCTAACGGCCTTTGGCTCTTTCTGAGCGCATGCGTAACGCGATTGCCGACAGCTGAACCCGTTAATCGCGCGGCAGTGATGTCTGTATATGTATGTGTGTGTGGTTAGAGGTAAGTGTGATTGGATTGCACTGATCGAGTGTAGGCGGTCACTGTACTGGGTACTTTTGTAGGATTGGTGTGTTGGGTTATTGATTTGAGTGAATGTGGGTGGGGATAAGTTTTGAGTGATATTACAGTAATTGGATTTCGATAATGATTAGTAATTGGTTTTTAAAAATGTAAATAAATTCATTGTTCAAATGAAATTTTTAATTTAATTGGTTGAATTTATGCAGATTAAAATTGAATCAATCAAAAAACGCTGTTTTAGCCAAAATTTTAATATTGGACCGCATGAATTAGCCAGTCCAGTGAAGTACCAGTCAGTTCGTTTACTAGTTTAGCTGTATGTTTTTAGGAAATAAATTTTGCTCTCGACCTTTTTTTTCATGTTGATGTTATGTTTTGTAAACTAGAATAATATTTTTTATGTAATTATAATAAAAAAGCTGATTGGTAAAACAGTACTGAAAGCTAGGCTAATTAGATGAAATCTTTTCCAATAAGACGATCAGTCAACACTGAATTTATGCTGTATTGGCGCCGAAAACGCAAGTTTAATATTAATTTTTATAAAATATATTCAATTATTTAAAAACAATACATACTTAAAGTATCTACCAATTGCAAATAATCTTCAGGTCTAAAGTTTCAGATAAAATTGATTCACAAAATTTACAAAATTTTTGTTTGGGAAAACAATAACTGAATAATACTTTATCAAACTAGAATGTAGCTGTATAGTCTTGTGTATGATTGATATCATGTTTATATAAAGTGGACTTAGAGACTATCTCAAATTATAATGTCAACGTAGTTTTCGAAAATCATACATCAAGAGAATACAATGCTTCACTGAATAAGAAACCACTTTCACTGAATAAAATAATATTCATCAATTTGTGTTATTTATACTTTGTACCGTTCTTTCCTCTTCGCTTTCCTTTTAGTTCTCAATCATATGTTTTTTTCTGTTGGTTCAAGAAATGTAAGCGACAAAAGTAATTGTTATCACAGTAAACCGAAAGTAAGCTGACACGATTTCTTTCGTTTGGATTTTTTAAATGTAATACTTAGACTTTCAGTTTTATAAAATGTTTATAGGGTAACCAAAAAGATTATTTCCTTTCTGAATTTTATTACTTGGATTCCATGGTATCGTAACCGCAGGACTATAATCTCTTCAATTTTGCGCAGTAAAGTACAAATGATAAAAAATTAAATTTTATTTATTAAGTTGACAAGCTTGTAGGTTTTATTTTCGTTAATATGCAGTCCACGCATATCAAGGATAATAACTTTATTATTTTCAAAGATAATTCGTAAGATCAAATTACATAATAATTCTCACGTCGCGATAACGTACCTAAGAAAGAGCTTGCATTAAATAAAGTAGTGCCACAATTATCACCCAAAATATTTAAAATATTCTAGAAAACGCACGAAACTATGACCATAAATATAATTAAGGCGATTCACGCGTAACTACCTCAAAAACCTCACACATTACTCTTACTTTTTCGTATATATATAATCTCGAAAACGGCGCTAGTGCGCGCTCGGCGTCAAAAGTGAAAACGGCCAATTAATACTACAACCGCGAGGCTATACGAACACACTTGCTCGCGCCTTTTATCACACTTGCATACTTTCCAGCTCGAAATTTCGCAACCCTAACTCATCTCCCTATGCACCACATAGAAAGCCCAGACCAACCCGCCCCAAACTTTTACTTTCCTCAACCTTCCATTCTCCACGTGCACACTAATTACCAATCCTCTCCATGTGTCCGCTTTCAACCTTACCCATCCATCTATCTCGACTTCCGATCAACTTCCAAAAATAAGCAGTAACCAGCCGACAGACTTCCGAATTACGAAGCCAGCCAGTCGCGCTTCGCGGGACGCAGCGGCGAACTTTCCTGCGCGCCGGGGAATCGAGGTTGATTTATATCCGCGCGATTTTTCCGGTAATAAGAGAAAGTCCGCGGCGATCCACGGCCAAGTGCAGCAGCAGCTCGAGGTTCGCGCGCGCGCGAGCAGGTGAAAGGAGCCGCGAAAAAAAAAAGAGGAGCGAAGCGCCGCGCGGCGATAATCACGTTATATTGTCGCGGCCAGGTTTAATTACTTAACGCCGCCCTGATGACCTGGTTTTGGTGCCGAGCGCTCCGGGTTTTTGCGGAATTCCGATGGGATATTGAAAGCTTTCGTGGTTGGTGAGAGAAAGAGGGAGAGTTAGTGAAATTATTGGTGGAGAGGATGCGGTTGGGAGATAGGTTTTTTTAGGTTTTTTGGGATTGGGGTTAAGAGAGAGATGTGATTTGTTGGTAATGATGATGGATTTTCTGTTATGATTTTTTTTGGGTGTTTTTGCACCGTGGGGTCTTTAGGTTTCACTTGAAAAAAAGGTAGTAGCGCGAGTTTAGATGGGACACTGCGTGCGAGATACGGCTGGGGTCCGGGTTAAGATGACTTTCATAATGACAATGACTTGTATGACGCTTCTTAAAATATATACTTAATTATTTGTAGAGAAATAAAAACTTTCATTTTTGTGTTTTTAATGATTGGCCATAATAAAAAAATTAATTTGTCAAAAAGAGAGATTTTTGTGTTGTTACATCGAAAGTGTGAGTTGTTTTTACTTATTATACAATAATTGCGCTAAATAACAGTAATGAAGAATAATTTAATATGAGTAATTCAATTAAAAGCCCAACTAAATTTTCGTATAGTTGAAAATAATCATAATTACAATAATAGCAGGGTCTACATTAAAAATTTTTTTAAACTACCAAAATTACCTGACACAAACTTAGCTACAAAACATGCCGTAGAAAAAACAAATTTCATAATTCCCATCTCTTCTTCTAAACCGCTAACCTAGCCAACCCTCAATACCCTCAAAATCACCAATTTACAAATTCAAAAAACCATATACCCAACACCCAAAAAATCCCATCTACCTCGCAAATCCCCACATACTCACATCCACCACATCACCTAGACCTCCTCTAGCAAACCTCAGCTCACCTAGCCAGAGGAGAAAAGGCACAGCCATCTAAGGCATCAGCACGAGAGCTCGATATACGCACGATTTTCTCGGACGCGAGACGCAGGCCTATAAACGCGCTCTTCTTACAAGCTCTCCTCGGCATTCCGGCCGGCTCTTTTTCCCGCGCGCGTAACCGCTGGACCGGAATGATGGCCGCGCGCTCTTGAGAGCCGACGACGTCGAGGAGGTCGGAAAAGACGAGATGGAGAAAGATTGAGGTTTTTTCTTTTGGAGGGTGTGAGATGGGTGAGGTTGATGGTTGAGGTTGACTGAAGGGAGATTTTTGGTAGGGCTGGTTTTGGAGAAGTATAGGATGCGGGATGATTAGTTGTTTTTTGAAAGAGAGTTGAGTATTATCGAGATTTTACTATCAGGCGCTGATTTATGGTTTTCTTTTTATCAAAAAAATATAATTAATTCGAAAATAGAGGATAGAGGTAATATGTCGATCCTGGAATGAATATTTACAACCGATTTATAACTATAGTTTTTGTATTACAGAAATTCGAAAAAGATTTTTTTGCTTAATAATTATTTATTAATGCTATTTTTTACTATTAAACAAAATATATCTTTGTTTTAATAAAATACGTAAAATCGCAATGACAGCATACTTTCATCAAAATGAAAAACCTAATGAAAAGATCTCGAATTTCGCTCAACACACCTCCAACTCTCCGAAACCCTCTCAAACCCACACATTTCACCCAGCCACTCACAAGCAAAACGCATAAACATCCCAATTAAGTCATCAATCAGCCTGTTCACAAAAGTGTCGGCAATTTTGTAAAGCTGACACGTGAAAGGCATACACGTGTACATCCATCGACTGGACGTCTAAGCGCGTGTATCAAGTGCATTTACACTTGTAAGACAACTGCGCTTTTTGCGTGCGCGCTCATATCCCCGACTTTCACTCAATCCGCACCCGAACAGAAAATTGAATCCTTGCGCTCTCATCATCGGGCTCGCTCGCTCACAGACGAGCGAGCTCGAAAACAAAAACGACTTGTACTGAGCAACTATATATCATTCGCGTAAACTTCATTCTTAAATAAAAAAAAGCCACTTCCCTTCGAAGTGTCTTTTCCCAAGAACGACCAAACCGCGCGACACCTCCGCCTCTCTCTCTAAAAAAAAAAAAAACTCTCCTAATCCCAACTTTCCAGCTGTCCGTTCCGCGCGTCAGTTTCACGGGTTATCGCTCGGCTATATTCGAATCGCAACCTGCGCGGCGCCTGCGCGCGGCCACAGAAGCGCCGCCGAGCGAATCGAGTCCCGCGCGACTGCGGACACACACAGACGGAGCGGATCTCATGAAAACAAGAGTATGTACGTTAACGCCGAGTTTGTAAACGAGCGGATGTGTGTGTAAGGATAGACAGAGGTGCGTATGTGTGTGTGAGTGTGATGGGAGGATCTAGTCCCGCGTGCGAGTCTGCGTTGGGTGTGGGTATATAGGAGAGCTAGAGAGCGAGGGAGATGGATAAAAGGCCGGCGCGCGAGTGTTTTCACTTCCGTGGAAAAGAAAAGGGAAAGTACGCAATGTCCTAGAACGAGAGCAGACGCTACTCGAAGAGGCGTTGTGAGGAGAGTGTGTGTATGGTGATGGATTTTTAATGTTGGGTAGCGGTTGGTTTTTTGGTTTTTACTGGGATAGGTGGGTGAAGAAGTTGGAGAAGGTAGGGGAGAATGAATGGTTTTTTGGTTGATGTGTTAAAATGTTAGATGATATTAGATCTAAAAGTGACTTAACTAAAAAAATGTAATAAATTCCAAGATAGAGGGTATAATGGTAAATCAGTCGGTCTTGGAATGAATATTTACGATAAATGAAATTATAATATTTATGTTAAGGAAATATAAAATTATTGCCAAACTATTTTCGGATGATATTTTTTGACTTGATTAGAAAAATAAACCTGATATTTGCAAAAGCAGACAATTCACCGTTAACGATATACTCCATTTACATACGAAATTTGAAGTCCACGTACCAAAACATCTAGTAATAGCACAGAAAGAAAATTGTCAAATTTGCGTATAGGCGTTTCCAGAAAAAATTAAAAACACCAAATCCAATTGAACCTTCGCAACTACAAGTACCGCACATTTTCGGAGCATGTTCCAGCTTTTTACCCAAAGCCACCTCCATAATTACACATGCAACGCGAAAATGCCCATTACGCTTTTTGCCTCTCGCCGCGCTCTTATTAAAACAAACAACAAAACTCCTTCCCCCCAACCGCTCAAAACCATAAAGAAAAAAATGACAAAAAAAAAAGAAGAATTTGGTTTCGCGGTCAGCGGACTTACGAGATAATTTCCCCCTTCTCGCTCTTAAAGTGACAGTAATTGGTCCGCTCGCTCTGTATACTCGTTCCCCCGCAAAAAATCCACGCGCATAACCCCCTCAGCTTATTCCCACTGCAAAAACCACTAATTTTTTCCTCTCGCATAATAAACATATCCACATCATATCGCTCCCCTGCGCGATTTGTTTACAGCGCGTTTATGATTTTTCCGCGAGCGAAAAACAGCGAGCGTTAGGGTCCCATTGTTCCGCCGATGGACTGGGAGAGTTCGAAGAGGCATTGTCTTATACGCGCACGTGCGTTCGCACAGCTGAATTCGAGAGAGCCGGGGCCCGTTTGGCGCGCGTGTAAAAAAGTATGTTTGTTTGATCATTCGCCGGGGGAAGAGCGACGTTATTGAAGCGTGTATACAGTTTCTTTGTCTTGCATAGGAAAGTACTTGTTTTTTCTCGCTGGGCTGTGTGTGCTGGGAGAAACGAGGAGGTGATTGCACGGGAGTGTTTTAATACAATGACTGTCGTTTGTCTTAATGCCTGCTGTCATTATAGATGCTATCAGCGCATAGAGTACTTTGATGCGTCTTTTTACTCTGCTTACTGATGATTAACACCTTTTTATCCTAAACGTTAAACTATACCATCATAATTCACGCGTACAGTATCTATTCTCCCTAGATAGCAAAAAAATTGCAATATTCAAACTCAACGAAAACCCAACCGTCAAAAAAAATAATTCACAAAAAAAACTCACCGGACTTGCTCGAATTCGACTCCTCGATGGGCTGCAGAGTGCTGGCGTTCCTGGGCATCCTGGAGTGGTGTCCACTGCTGCTTCCGCCGCCGCCGCCGGGGCCCGACGACGACTCCCTGCGCCTCTTGTTCGAGTAGATCTCGTACCGCTTCTTCGGCGCTTGGTTCAAACAACGCGCCCGGCCCTCCTGGTCCATCAAAGCCAATCCTCCATCCGTCGAGGTGCCAAGAGCCGCTGCTGCTTCTGCCAGATCTGCACTGCTCACTCGCGAGGTCGAGTTTTTTTCGAAGGTTTTTGGTGAAGGGGGTATGCTTATTTGACGGTTAAACCGATGTAGAGGATCGATTTTTTCGAATAGACGTTAGCTCGCTCGCTCGATAAGCGCATGGTGGCTTCTTTATCGATAAGCAAGCTGGAGTTTAAAAACCAATCCTTAATTTAAAAATTACGTCGAATATAATTCCACAAAGCGCGAAAACCGTCCACACACTCGCGGCACACTAGCGAAACCCAGCTATCTATCCATCCACACTTGAGAGCTTCCTTAACCCGGCGCGCGGCTCCGCTAAAAAGGAACAAACCTACGCGGCTCTGCGCGAGAGATGACCGCGAGATACAATACACAGCGAGAGAGCTCAGCTGCTGACCGACCTGGATGCGAGCGCGCGTTAAACTCGCCGCGCGTTGCCGGAGAAAGACTCTTCGGACCTCCGCTGAGCGAGGGAGAGAGAGAGATGTAAGGACGAGAGCGCCAGAGTGGAGGAAGAGAGCCGTGGGAGAGGGAGGGATGGGTTAGTGTTGCGTGTACGTGTGGTCTTGCCGAGAGAGAGCTGGTTACAGGATCGTGGAGGTGGTGTTGGTGAAGGGATGATGGTGAAGCTGGTGGTGGTGATCGATTGCAGGGTGAGTGGGTGGTTTTTGGAAGTGTGGAAGTTATTGGAGAGGTGATGGTTGGAATTGGTTTTGGTTTTTGAATTAGGAATAGAAATGTTGGGATTTTGAATTTTTAGGTAGTGTGATCGAAGTTATTGAGTTCGTGTTTGTTTTACTAGGAAATCGTTAACGGGTACGAAGAAACGTTAATTAACCAACGTAGTGCTTCTATCCGTGTACGATTACATCCTAATTATAAGTAAAAGCGATTTTCGAAAATTGGTTTTGCCGTTGATGCTATGTATATAAACGTCTTCATTATTAACAATTCCGAATGAAAATAAAGAAAAAGGGTGAATTTTAAAACAGCATTTCAATTTTGTACTATAATCGCGTAAATATTAGTACACTGCAAGGTTAATCAGATATAGCGAAAATTAATTTATCTTTGATACCTTCAAGATTTCTAATCTCAGATTAGTCATATAATTGAAAAAGGTTATTTTGGATACTTTAACGGCATATATGATTTGTTAATTAAATTTGTTGTATATACTATACAGTTCTTGATTTTTTATATTACCTCGTCAATAACCACTCTCTGGATAGCTTCATGATTTTTTTACAGTAGCGTCTCCCTCGAAATGGAAAGTGATTACGATAGTTACTTTGAGAGAACATCAAGGATGATTTTTAATTCTGTAGGTAAGAACTCCATTTTTTTTTTATCAGATTAAAGTGAAATTTCACTTTTTGAATTTAAACGAGATAACGATCGAAAGTGCCCGTTATTACGAAATTACCTTGTTAAAGTAAATTTTTAATTTAATTTTCGTTTAAATCCAGTCGAAAGAATAGAATTTTTTATTTCAATTAGCGACTTTCCTGTTTCTGATGAGTTGACAACTTTCTTCCTGAACGATCAAGAAACTTAAAAAAAATCTTATTTTAGTTACTCTGTGTCACTTGCAATAATATGCTTAATAAAAAAACCTTTTAAACTTTCTGTTAAATTTACCTCACAAAACTTTCAAAAACTACAAACTTTTTCCCGAAAATCGTAATTTATCCGCAAACCAAATCACCCGCCCAATTAAATCTCTAACAACGCCAGTCCGCAATTTAATCTCCTGCCGCTTATAAACCTAATCGCCGTCACGAAGCGCGCAACATCATCTTTTACGCTTAAATCAATTACGCACAACATTACACCTCTCAGGCTTTGCATAATTCCGGACTCACGTAAAAATCTCCACGAAACAATGTAAATATCAATTAACGCAACAAAACAGCGTCTCAGCGGGCGGCTCTAATCTCCCCGTGCGCATCGATCGGAATAATCTTGATCAAAATTAAAGCACGCTCGTATGCAAATCGCGCGAGCCGCCGGAGAGGAAACTGCAAATGAACGCGCGGAGCTGCATTTAATTGAAATAAAGACAGAGAAAGTGGGACGGGTCTGGTGGTGATTGAGACGTGGAAGCGCTACTATATGGAGCTGATAGTGAAATCGATGTATATACAAAGAGCGATTCGTTTTTGCGCGCGTGCTGCGGTCGATTGGTCGAGATTTTTTCATACTCAGGGCGATTTGATAGAGACAATGGAAGTGGGGTATTAGGGATTAGAGTATGGCTTTGAGCGTATGAAGAGTTGGGAATTAACGAAGCGTGTAAAGCTTAAAAAGTGATATTTTTCTTTGACTTAATGTTACATCTAACGGCGAGATAGAATCTAAAATTGTAATTGTTACAAGTGCACAAAGCGAGCCTGGGTAGAAAATTCAATACTTTTATGTCTGAAGTCTTTCATCGCGAAGTAAAATTATGAAAAGTCATAATTGCAGCTTAATTGTAGTGAAGTCTGTGCCAGTAGAACGAGCGAAGCTGAGTAGCAATTTAAGCATCAGAATTAAACATATATCAAACAAACATTGTAATTAACGTCGTCTTGATTTTATTTTAAAATGCACTTGCATGCATGCAATGTAAATCCAGCCTTATAATAATACCTCAGAACCACAGTGAATTTTTTCATCACTATCAAAAATCATTGAGCCGATCTGCCGCACAAATATTCAGCCGACCGCTGAAGAAATCACTATAAGGAATCCAAAAAAGTCTTCTCATCAATCTCAAAGATATTCCAATCCCAAGATGACGCGCGTAATTATTGTCCATAAACTCAGCGAAGTGCCAATTTATCAGTGCACTCCGCGCGGCTAATTTCAGCGAGAACTGTGTCAACGATCGAGGAAAGTAAAGCGAGCAGGCCGTTAAATACTGCGCACGCGCCGCGATGGCGGAAAAAAGGCACAGCGCGCTCTTCTGCTTCAATTTCGTGGAAAATGTGTGCCGAGAAATTCAGCGGTGCAATAAAAAGAAAGAAGCGCAAAAGGAAGCTTAGAAGGAATATTAAGCTACATTCCGGGAATGAACTGCGCTAATAAAGGCGACTGCGAGCTGCCGAGCTTCGAATTGAGATTTTGAAGGTGCGTTCGTATAACCGGAAATTGGCTTGGCCGAGTGAAACCGCGCGTGCGCCGGAGTCGGCGGGTATGTGCGGCTTTTTATAGCCTTATTAGCATTTTTTTAAAAGTAAGAGTTTTAATTAGCTTATGCGGAGAGCTTTCCAGTTTTCAGACGTTTTGTTGCGCCGGGTTATAAAACTGTGCGAGGCTTTTTATTTGAATTACGATGTGGTAATCTGGTTTAAATTTGGAGCGAAACGAATTTTTGATGTTTTGAGTTTATTGCTCTCGAGCCTTCATAAAAAAAGTAACCGAAAAAAGTTTCGAAAACATTAAGAAGTATTAACTGGTATTATTTTTGCGTGCAAACCAGATTAAAACCGATTAAAAATTCGGTTTATCTCGATTTAAGTTTTTTCTTTTTTTTTTCAGAAAAGAGGTATTGATAAAAAAGTAATTTTTAGTGAAACTGATATGGGTATGTTTCGAAAAAAAGGTCATTTTGCAAATTACAAAGATTGAATTCTGTGATATAGGTTTCTTATTTATACAAGAAAAGAAGACCCGGGGTAGTTATTTCCCGTTTGGTGCCTAAGCCTCTAACGTGAGTTTTTGAAAAAATAATGCAATCATAAATTTTTTGGTTATTATGTATGAAAAATATTATTACAATACGTAACGATACATAACGATATTATTACAATATTGTTGCAATATTGAAACAATACTGCTACAATACTGCCACAATGTTAGTACAACCAGTATAATATTTATATTGTTTCAATGTCATAGCAATGTTGTAACAATATTGTGTTAGTATTGTTTCAATATTGTAGTAATATTGTAACAATATTGAAAGACTATTTGTTAATAAACACAGTATACTTGCAATATTGAAAGAATATTAACACAAAATTCTTGCAATATTGAAAGAATATTAATACAATATTGTTACAAGTGTTACAGTGTTGTTAAGGATTAAAACCTAGATTTTCAACTTTCATAAAGATTAAAATGTAGGTTTTAAACGTTTTACTTCCAGATTTCGCACTTTTTAGTTTGGAGTGTATAAGGGCAATTCCATGTCATCTAAGTAGTTTTCTGACTGGTTATTCTATCCTACTCTATCTATTCTGCCTATTCTATCTCTTTTCTACTATCTTATATTTTTGTATGTTCTATAAGTTAGCGCATGTTTGCCATGTCGAAAAAAAACTATATTTGTTCACGTTTTCCATATAAATAAAAAAAATGCAAATATCCCTACATTTATTACAAAGAAGATGATATGTACCGTGGGCAAATACAACAAAATTTACAGTTAAATTTTAATTCTTGTTTCCAACTGTCAATAGGCAATTTAAAGAGATTCTTTATTCAAAAAGACCAAAAACCAATATTTTTTGCACAAAATTAATATATAGCATCTGTATAGTATTTCCTAAAAATTTTGGGATACGTTTTCGACCAAAAAAAGATCGGTATAATCGTAAAAATTGGATACAGCAGCATGATTATTTTTATGTCATTTTAAAATTTTTCATAATTATGCAATATTTTTTGTTAGAAAGAATATATCCGTTTACGTTGCAAATTACAAGAAAACTAAATCATAAGCTACAGTAGCTACAATTCTGTAACAATCTTAAAAGAGGTAATAAAACATCGATAACCCATTTCCACCGAACAAAACTCGATCTTCCGGTGAAGGTTGTGCGTCTTTAAAGAAACGCTCTTACTTATATCCATCCGCTTTCGTTTTCGCTGCACGTTTTTATCATATACCAGTTTGTAAACAGTCCTGAATGGTAATTCATAAAAATTTTTATATTGAAGAACTTTTTCTCGCGGATCAATTATATAGTAATCCAACCAAAGAACTACCTTTCTTTGATCAGGTAAATCACCGTGAACTTGAAATTTGTTCAGACGGAATTTCGAATAAAAAATAAATTCTATGCATGATGTGAACCTATAATGCCCGATTAGCAATAGTCCATCGTTATCATCGTTAATGTTTTATTACTTTCACGCTTGCTTTTTTGCAGCATTTTTTATTGCAATATCAAGTGTATAAAACCTAATACATTCTGTCAAGTTTAGAACAGTATTAAATTTTGCTTAAAATCCCTTTAAAATAATTTAACCTTTATTTTTCTTACGACAATTTAAACGATACCCGATTACCTGAGAAGAGAAGCATTCTTTAATCGAAACAAAGCACTCCGTGTGATTGTATACTAGCCACACCGCACCTAGCACTTTCGTTGAGTCGATTAGAAGACGATTTCATTTCGAATGCCGCCTCTTTTTCTCGCGCTTAGCTGCGTACGCGCGCGAGATCGAGAAAATGCGATATACTTACGCGCTTTCCGCGCGCTGGCGCCGAGAGAGAAAAAAAATATAGTCATTTATATTGTTCAAGCGCGCGGAGATACTTATATACGTACCAAGCTTGGATTAAATGCAAAGTTCGCGCGATAGGTGAGAGAAGGTATATATTCTGCAAGTGTGGAGGTATTTTGAAAGTAAAAATTTTTTTTAAATTTTAGTTTTTTAAAAAAGAAATATAGATGTGTGAGAGCATGCTTCGGCTATACTACACTTTAGGAAATATTCTGTTTTATTGATTTGTTATGGCGATGTAGTACGGCATTTTTTAATGGATGATTTTAATGAGCATTTCTGGTTTCGACGGTATATGTCTATTTTAAAAAATGCAAAATTTTATTGTTGGATGCTGGAAATTTTAAAGTGTTAGGTAATTATACGATATAGTAAATTAAATGATTTTATTTACATAGATTTAAAGTTATGCCTAATGCATCGTTAGTGACGTTTCATTAGTGACAATCATGTTTTCATGAAATTAATTTTTTTAAATAGATTTTCAAGTTTATAAATGTAAATGCACATTATTAATTATTATAAGTATTTAATTAAAGGCTTCCGATACAAATAAACCTTATATTTAAAGCAACATTTTTATTTGCAGTTTCAAAACATTCGTTTTCATACTTAAGTTTTAATTTTAAATCTTCGAATAGGTACGTTCGAAAACGAAAGTTCTAATATACATAGGGCTATTCTATCAGTTACTCTCACTGTTCGATAGCAAAATACTGAAAGCGCATCAGGCCGTTGGCAAGAAGCTCGTATTCGCATTCAGTTAAGTATACTTATGTTATAAAACTGCATTACTAGTATTTGCTAATGTCCGTTAGAGCATAAGATATCTTATTTTTTTCAGCAACAGTATAGTATAAATATGTAAGTACTCATTAATAGACCACAGTCCAACCGTATAATAACGTTTACAAAATCATATAAAAACACCTAAGTATAAATACCGGTGAAAAAGCTCAAAAAATGAAAAAAAAAAACTTACCCAAAAACTATTCAAAACGTACTTTTTCAACTTTCATTCTTCAATAATCTCACAGCCTTCTTTTCATTAAATATATCACCTCCAGCCGCAAATCAACGCAAAAAATCGCAAACTCAAATATCACAAACAGCGCACTTCTCCTAACAACAAATTAATACTTATCACAGAACCCAATAAACACACACATCACCTTTTCCGAATCCATCGACCCTCGAATTCCCAGAACTCCTGCGAAACCCGCTCTACATATGCAAACCCGAAAAGCACACATATGCAGACACACCGCGCGCAGACGACGCTCGCATCAAAGGTAAGCTAATCCTCTCTCTCTCTCTCTTATTATTATCGCATCCACAAAAACAAAAGCCGCGCGGCCGCGCTCACAATCCTGTCGGCGCTCGCACGCTCCGCAGCACCCGAATCCGCGCGTAAAAATAATCGCGCGACAAAAACACAACACCCTAAAATCAGTGCTCTCTCGCCGATCCATCGCGTGCCATGGACGTCGAGGCCGAGATAAAGCAGGAGGTGGTGTCGCCGCTGCCCTCGGCGAGCTTCCGCCTCGAGGACGACAGCAAGAGCCTCGACGTGCTCGACAAGTGGCGGACGAGGGTGCTGTATTGCCAGGCGAGCTCGCCGGCGGGTAACGGCCAGGAGACGCGCTGGGCCAAGAGGATCGAAAGGCAGATGGCTGTGCTCAGGGTGGCTTTTCCGTTTTTGACAGAGAGGCAGATCAGAGGCAAGGCGTGGAAGAGCTGCGGACTGGATAGTGTCATGGGCGAGGTGCCGAGGTGGGCGAAATTCGGGTTTTTTGTTTGGTTTAGGGAGTGTTTTTTTGGAGGGAGGATGGTGAGATTAGTTTGAGGGCTGGTTTTGCGAGGGGCGAAAGGTTGATAGTGCAGGGATCGGTAGTGGAGTTTATGATTTTCTAAGTTTTGGGGCACGTTCATTTACCTGGTTTCTGTATTCGGTAAACTATATTTGGCATCGGCAGAGATTTGTACCGATCGCTTCTTGCCGCGCGTCGTAGCGGTGTGCGCGCGCGTTCGAGCTTGTACAGTTTGAATTTGTGTTTAACGACTTTTGTCAGTTTTGTTGGGATTTACTGAGGGAACGCGGATATTTTAGTTCGATTGCAGGTTTGAGAGTGATTGTGATATATTTTTAATTTTAGAGTAATAAATTTTTTATTTATGGGAGTTGAAAAATTTTATTGTTTGAACATTTTCGCATTTTTACTAATCATGCATTTTTGTTTTGAACTCTTTATTTTGCAAAACATATTTTTATAGTTAATGAATTACATATTTATAGATAAATTATTATTTGTTATTTGAATAGTAACGGAAAATGCATTTGAAATATTATCTAAATTAATATTTTTAAACAATTGTATTTTGTTTTAACAGGAATGGTCTTAGTCCAAAAGTTAAAAAAGAATTTACAAAACATCGAAGAACACCAACAAATTCAAGAATTAAGAAAGAAATCAAAATGGAAAAAGATAAAACAGTGGAATGCCCATATGCCTTTTCATCGCCAAATGCTCAGGCCTTAAAACTACGAGACAAAAATAATATCAAAAACTTGAAGGGATTAATGCCAAACTCTGTAGTTCCAAATCCAGTCAACAATTTAAATTTAAATGCTTCTCAAATGTCAGGTATTGGTATTTTACCTGCAAGTAATTGTGGATCAAGTGGGAGGAACATGAAACGCAAGAGAGAAAATTTTGAAAGTCAAACTGATTTAGTAAATGAAAGTAGTACAGTGATACCCGAAACACCTGAAGTTTCGTTTAATGAAAATGTAACATCAACTTCACCATATTGTAGTATTACTTTATTGAAATCAAGAAAATCAAAAAATATTACTGGACTTCATACAATTATACCATCAATTAATACAAATAATTATGTTACTCAGTCAAAAATTAGTTCTACATCTAACTCGCCATCTAATACATCTAAAACAATATCAGATTTTGATAAATTTTCTCAAGTTATCAATCCATTTTCACAAAAGGTAAGATCGATACCTTACCAGCCAGAAGATATAAGAACTAGTCAACACAATACATCACCAATAATTGTGAACAATAAAGTTAATGAATTACAGGATAAAATCAATAGCCCATCTGAAGAAAATTTTAGAGTATTGCAAAATGACAGTGATGCTACACTTTCTGGGCTTAATGTACTTGATTCATGTGAGATCATTGGTGATAACTTAAACTTAAACAACAATGAAATTGCTCATGGTGAAGTTACACCAACTAAAAGTTTTAAAAATAGTGAAGCAAGAAAAAAAATAGTTTTTGAAACTTTAGCAGAAATACATCATAGTGATGACTCAACAAAGCAAAATATTCTTTTAAATAATCCAGAATTAATGAATTCAAAAGATAAATTTATGTTGGAAAATACTGAAGCAAATAGTGATACAAATGATTTACATAATTCAGTAGAGATTAGCCAATCTAATGAAGATTTACCTCTTACAGAACTTGTTCATAATTTAATTGAAAATGTAACTCCTCTGAAGCCTAAAAATCTTTTGATATGTCAACAAGAAGTAATTACTTCTACAACTGAAGTAACAGACCAGTTATCTTCAATGCAAGTTAATTACAATGATTCAGTTGTTAGTCCATTAACTTCTTTAACAGACTTCTCACTTCGTGTATCTGACAAAACAGTGCCTAATGATGAAATGTCAAACTCAGGTAAATTTATTATGCACACTACTTGGATTTTTTTAACTTATATTAATAAAATATTTTTTTACATGTTTTTTTTATAATAATAAGTTATTTTAGTTTTTTAATTTTGAAATTAATTAAAATTTTAATACATCAAATTTGTAGCAATAGTTATCTATTTTCACAAAATCAAGTAGTGAAGGTATTATATAATTGATAAATAGTTTAATTTTGTTGCAGAATTTCAAGAAAATAATTCATGTAATCAAATACGATATCTAAATCAAATGTTTGAAAAAAATTTTAATCAAGATATGGAAATTAATGTAGAAAAATTATTTTCTCCAAATTTTTGTGTATCATTACCATTAACTCCTAAAGATGATGAAAAATGTAAGTCATTACCTTCAAATATACTTCTTTCAAATTATTGTTCTGAATATGATAAAGCATATTCAAAAAAGGATTTAAAACCAATATTTAGAAATTATTATTCCGATAAAATTAATCAACAACTAAAACATGATTTTGACAAAGTTATTCCACCAAAAGATTCCCTGAAGTCATTTTTTGAAGCATCAGATAAAAGCTTTGAGCAAGTTACGACTGATGTAGAGGAATCAGTCAATCAGATTTTAATTACCTTAGAAGAAAATGAATAGTGCCATAATTGTTAAATTAAAGTTTTCAAAATTTAGGATTAAGAAAGTGAATTTTTATACACTTTTTATTTAATTTTATTTTTTTATTTTAATAAGTACGTAATAAAAATTACGTAACCAGTTTTTAAATCAGAATTTTTAAATTATAGTTACCAATAATTTTAAGATTAAAAACATGAACAACATTAAATATTAAGAGATCACGTTATTACGTAAAATGTTCTTATATTTTATATTTTATTAATAAAACTTATAATTCTAATATAATTAGATTATTTAAAAAATAATTTTATTTTTTCTTTGATGAACCAAAGCCTGAAAAACCCATTACTGCTGCCATTTCATCAACGGGTCCATCATCATCGTCATCTTTTGTTTCGTCAATTTTCCTTTTCCTATCTTTCCTTTTTTCTTTCCTATATTCTTTCATTTTTTCTTCCTATAAAAATATAAAAAATTTTATAATTTAATTATATTAGAGGAAAAATTAATAATTTATAAAATTGTATTTGTTTTTGTTAAAAATCAATTTCTTAAATCAATAAATTCTTACCTCTTCTTTTAATTCTTTTACACGTTGTTCTAAGTCATAATCTTTTTTCTTTTCTTCCAGTTTCTTTTTATTATGAGCAAACCTAGCTTTTACTTGATCCAATGTTGATCTTTCAATTTTCATTGACATTCCCAAGTTACGTTGATCTAAAAGTAGGATAATAAATAATAGATAATTTTTTTTCCTAAATTTAATAAAATTTTACATATTATACGTACGTTTGGTTCCATTGATATGGTCTAAGAAATTTATCGAATCTTTCACAACACAATCACAAACATTACAATAATACCTGAAACAATAAAATAAGTTTTTACATCACAAAGAATAAAATTTGAAGTAAATAACTATCAAGAATGTTACCCTCCACTCTGAGATGATGGTGTGTTCTTATTGATCACAACACTTTTGCCAAGTTTTGACTCAAGATCTACTTTGTAATCTCTCTGTTTTAATAGTTCCCTTTTTACTGCTGGTTGTTTTGGAATTCCAAGTTCTTCCTCCATAATCTCCTCTTGCAATCGCTGCAAGGCCATTTTCTCGTACTCCTCCCTGTTCCATTTTCGCCTGTGATCGTCTGGTCTCTAATAATCAAAAAGAAAGTAAATTAAATAGATATCTCATTAATTAATACAATCTATATAGAACTTTTTAATAATTATGTGTACAAGGTTCTATTAAACTTATGTGAATCAAACAAAACCTTTATCTTTGCTTTTATTGTATTTAGCATTGAATAACTTATGCATTTTATAAAAATGATGCTTAAAAAAGAATTTTCATACACATATAACAATGATTATTCAGAATAAGTTAATTAATTAATGAACATTTTGTTGTCAAATCTTAACCTCCAATACAACTTTTATCTGGCTAGCAAAGAAAAATTTACTTAATAAAAATTTACTTAAATATTGTTCAACTTACCATAGACATTTTGAAGATTATGTTTTATTACTTTGAAAATAAAACTCAAAGCCTGTCGTCACAATGTTATTATTCTGTCTTGTATGATGCTCCAATGCACTTTGCTCTTTAAAGTGACAGGCAAAACACAATGAAGTGCGAAGCGTTCTTAGTTTATATCGATAAATCGAAATATTTATGACCTAGCAAGGCCAACACTAGCGCCAAAGCCAATGCTAAATTGACATAAGGTGGTGAAACTTGGAACTATTTTCAGTAGATCAAATAAATCGTGTATTAAAGATTAATGCGGTAAATTTTAAACAAATAATAATTTTTGGAAAATTATTTTAATAAAAATATCCTTGTCAAAAAGTATCAATGAAAAGAAAAACAATAAAATTTTTTCATTCTATATACGTATAATTGATATAATCCATTATAGTTCCAACTTTTATCACCTTATGAAAATTTAATATTGATCTTGGCGCTAGTGTTAACATTTTACCATACCTATCACTTTATATATTGCTATCTTACTAAGAACTTTCTCAAATTCTCAGAATTTTTGATTTCTCAAATTCCAATAATTCCAATATTGCTCATTTTTGCTTTTTGAATATTTATATCGCATTTTTTAAAATCACAATTACCATTAAAAAATATATTTATTTTCTATAAAACCTAATTTATGT
>UELX01002568.1:0-29921 GCA_900480035.1 Eupelmus urozonus | reverse complement strand
AACTTTATGCACGTCGTATGAAAAAATTGTATTCGATACTCGAGAGAGAAAGTAATTTCAACCTCGTGTGACCTTTTAACCCTCGCTTTGCTCGGGCGCAAAAGTCTACACGAGGTTAAAATCACTTTCTCGCACTTGTATCGAAAATAACTATTTCGTTACTCTGTGCGCAAAGCTCGATTTTGCGCACGCTCGAGCAACAAAGCGTATGCTTTAGATTTATCTCGCTTTGTGCACGTCGTAACAAAAAATACGGTTCGATACATGAGCGAGGAAGTGCTTTCAACCTCGTGTGGCCTTTTTACCGAGCCAAACGTCCACACGAGCCTGAAATCACTTTCTCGCACTAGTATCGACATTTATTATTTCCACACAGCGTGCGCGAAGTTCATTTTCCCGCACGCTCGGTCGGAAACGCGTGTGTTAAAACAAGCTTTGTGCACGTCGTGTCAAAAGATTATGCATTATACTCGCTTTGCTCGTCCGAACGAGGTTACAATCACTTTACCGCACTTGTGTCGTAAATAACTATAAAATTTACATAAATTCAGACATTTGCCATAAGAATTAAATTATCATTTTAATACGAGACATTAAAGAAGAATTCCTTTTATTTCAAGAAAATTTTTTTAGGGAAGAAATTGAACATAGAATAGAAAAGTTGAGTATATGTGATTTTGTCATATATGTAAAAAATACTGTTTTCGAAGTAAACTGCTTATGGTAATTTTTGTAAATTGAAATAATGTGAATTTAGAATCTTTTTATCGAGCAACAACGACCACATGTTTAACCCATAATCTTCAATGACTTGGTTTACCCAGATGTTGATTTTTTATTTACAGTGTAAAGTTCAACAAAAACATAATGCGCAAATTATGCAAATCTTATTACAAAGGACTCAGACGACTATTTACACCTAAATATGATAATAAACATCCCACTGACGCCATAAAGTGCGAGCTGTTTCATTAACCTGGATGCCTTTATCGGTGACCCTATTTACCAAAACATTGCATTACATGTTTACGTAAGCACTCGTAAATTACTGTAATTTTAGGGAAACTGGACTTCATATTTTCTTTATTCACTACCGTGTAACCAAATGAAGAAAAAAATATACTAACAAAGTAAATGTAGCGAAACTACATTAAATTCAGTTTTATGTCACTTTTGCATTCAGTGCGATTCATCGAAACACAATCCTACAACCGCTTAATTCCCGCAATTCGTCAATTTTTTCACAATACCTCGACAAATCAATCATTTCTCAGATACACCCAACGTCGGTTCATCCCTCCATTTCATCAGGCCGGCTTTATCCGGTATACTTTTCGGATTAAACAATAAACTATATACCAGGCCGAACCCTCCGCCCACATACCCCATCCGTAGCAGGAGCTTACGCGTACACGTGTAGGCCGCTCAAGAAGTAATAACTCAAGCGTGGGCGTCAGTTGTATCACCGTTTCAAAGAATCAAGTCTTCATTAACCGGACTGATTTAGCCGAACGAAACTGACCGCTGGGTCTAAATTTTCGATCCGCTTTTTTTTCATCTCGAGTTGCAACGAGGACTCGAGTCCATCGATCGTCAGATTCCGTTTTTGGCTTTTGCTCCGCTCCGTTTGTGATTTGCGCCGATTTGCGGCGTTGGATTGATTTTCAAAAGGGTGTCGAGTGTAATTGCGGAGCGTCGGTTCGCGCGGGCGCGCTGTTCCTGGCGAGAAATGAAAATTTTAAATTTTCAGGGGCTGTGCGAGGGCTGCGTGATAATTGGGATCTGGTTGTGGGGGAAATTTGGAGAATTAGAATTGGCTGTGCGGGAATGTTGAGTGGCTTATTGTGATTTTGGATTTAAATTGGTTGCGCGCTAATTAAATTATGTATTGGTAGTTTTTATTTGATCCAAGCTTTTTTAACTTTATTTTTGTTTTCTAATGAATGAATGGAAAGCGTAAATTGATCCGAAATAAAAAATGGTAAGCATCGAGAATGCTGGCTAATTGTAAAATAATAGCATTCGGAAGCGTATGAAAGGTAAAAAAGAATTATTGTCGATTTGCTTAAAGGCTTGCAGTTACGTGCGCTTGAAGTCGCGCACAGCAATATCGTATTTACAGCCAAGCCCCTGGTTAAATGGCGTGTAATCGTGGAATTTACGTTTGTAAGTAGTGCAGCGAATTGCTATTCTTTGTACTATTGATCTCGTACACGGATAGCAGAGTGTTGTTAATTAAGTTTATTTGAAGCTTCATCCGGTGTAATCAGAGTCGTTAGTTGACCAAAAATCTAAATTTAATACACGGAATCCGACTTTATCTATACATCATTCGAAATTTCACTGAATTGTTTTAACATTTTAATCTTGAATTCAAATCACACAGCAATGAAAATATTCAACAACAAAAAAAGCAAATGAAACGTTACTTTCCTTCAAGTTAAACTGCTCATCTATCCACTCTAATAAAACATTATTGCCAATAAATCAACGTATAATCCCTTTCGCTCATTCCAAATTGGCCATCAAGTCCGCAACCTCGTCGCTTTCAGGTCAAACCGCACATAAAATCCAACCAAAATCAAGCCAACTCCATCACCAAAAAAACCAAAGACACGCAGTCACCATGCGCACGAAACCAATGTAAGAACTTTCGCCACCCCTGACGTCGACGTAAGCGCGAACGATGAAAAACTCGGCCCGACGGTTCGCTATGTATTAATTATAAAGTTCCGGGAATGTCGAGCGATAAGCGCGTGCGTGCTTGGGCTTTTGGCTCGATACGATGAAAGAAGGACGATGAATATTTTAGGGTGCAAAGGATGAATGGCCGGGCTAGGAGTGTGTAGGGAGGTATTTAATTTTGTATTACTGGCGGGGAGGAAAGTGCAGTTTTGAGGGTTATGGGAGATTTTTTTTTATAAGAGGCTGGTTTTTAGGATTGAGGTTTTGCGTGTTTTTTTGAGAGTATGAATTGTAAAGTTAAGTAAGGTTTTATTGTTTGTACTTGCAAATTGGAGCAATACAAATTTTGCAAACGAGTGAATTTAAGGAAAACAGGAACTCAGATTTTTTGGCTTGGTTCATGTAGTATTATTAATGAAACAATTTTTTACTTAAATTATTTACGCATATTTTATTCGATAATTAATAAATATATTGTAAATAATGCCTGAATGTCCAACATTTTTTATTTTTAGTTTCTGATTATTTATATGGTAAAGATAAAGGATTAATTAATTATTGATCTTATATTTCATCTGTAAGAAATGTGCTTATTGAAAGTAAGACGAGACTGATTCCCAATATTTTGTGTTTCATCCAAGCAATTATTATTAGGATAGCAATATTCATTAGTAACGTAATATCTTAGAAGCGTAGTACGAAACAAAACTGAAAGTAAATAAATTACAGTAAACGAGTTTGTATAGTTTAAATAAGTATAGCTTTAATAAGTAAAATGCACTATCTATTTATCTTAAACGGAGTATTATTTTAATAAAATGTCACGCTTGAAATTTCCCTTGTTTTAAATGGGTAAAAATTTATATTTTATCTATTAATTAATAGTATAAATATATTTAGTATCTTAGGCTCTAAGTTTATTGTGATAGTATTCATATATGTAGTAGCTTAGTTTCTCTAGATATTATTGTGATTACCATAAAAGCTATATTAAATCTGCGCCACTGGCATTAATGGTGCTATGACATACGCAGGAATTTAAATATTTATTTGCAATGCGTATGCATATCTACAACTTTCATTAAGAATTCAGAAGCTATTACTGAAGCTATCGCTCTATCTTTCTTTCGCATTTTCTCTCCCAATATTTTGCTTTTTCCCTCTATTTCTTTAGTGTTCACTTTATTCTTCCGTTTCTCCTACAGCCTGTGTGTGAACTGTTAAGGAGTGGGAGAGTGGGAGTGGGAGGGAAAAGATGAGGGGAAGTGAGAGAGCGAGAAAACGAGAGAAAGTATACCATATATAAATAAAGTTTAATCAAGTTACTACAATTATTAGTTATTAAATTATTATATTTAATTTGTTGATTATATATTTGTAATAGCAAAGAGATATAAAACCAATTATTACTTCAACAAAGTCAACCAAACTTCTTAATTTAAAGTTAACTAAAACTTAAGTATTTTCATTTATATTGAAAACCGCTATCAGCACCTTTTTAACAAATATTTTCTCTAATTCCACAAACATACGCAAGTATTCTTCATAACAATACCCGCTATACATATTCTTTAAAAGCAACAAAGAATCCCGCTGCATCACCATGACCTCGAACCACCTTCCCACCTCCACTTAATTCTTTTAAAAATCCATCTCCTTTTAATTAAATAAAAAAAGCACACGCCCCAGCCATCAACAAAACCTCACCCTCACATCAACGAGCTATCACGGCCACCATATCTCACACCCCCCCCCCCCTTAACGAAGAAAAAAAAACTCAGCACAAAATTGCCCTCCGCGAAACAATCGAGAGCGCGCGCGCGCCATTTTATTTTAATCACAAAGAAGATTACTTTGACCTACTCGCGCCGCCTTCGATTCAAACCTAGAGGAAATCGGATTATATACCCTGCGCTTCCGTGCGCGGGTTGCAAAAGAGCGCGTTTGCCTCGCGGACGCGTAAGCGACGCACGTAGACGCTCTGGCTTCGCGAGACTGAAAGAATCGCGACGATCGACGATTTTACTAACGCGAAAAGACGGGATTTCGCAGGTGATGGACGAGCTGAGCTCGGATGGGGGTGATAAAGCCGGCTTATTTGCTTCGGAAGGAGTGTATGATTTAAGGGGATTCGTTTTAAAGTAGCTGTGTTTTTAGTAGTTTTTAGTTTGGCTGTTTGTTTGATTTAGGAAATTTTTGTATTGTTTTTGTTTTAGTGAGTTTATTAATTTTGTGAAAGTTTAACGAAAATTACTTGATTAAAAGTATTTATGGATGTACGTTATAGGAAAGCTCTTTAGAAGCTTTTAAGAACGGTTACAGGCTAATTTATGATAATGGAGAGAATAATGTAAGTGTAATAAACTTTAAAAGCTCAAGTTTTTAACAAGAATATTCTTTCACAGTGATATGCATGAATTTGAAAAAATGTCTCTTTTAAGAGAGACAGTCCGTAACTAGTGTAAGTATAGTAGACGGTCTTATTGTAGATACGCAAGTAGATGCATACCGAGTCTGGCAAGGCGACACTCTTACATACTAATGCGAAAACGTTGTCCCTTCTTAACAAGCTAGAGCACATTTTTCGAGAAAAACGCAGACAAATATTTTCATATTCTTCTGCGTCTAAATTAAAATTACATAATAAGTTGATGAAATACGTAAGTTTCTTGAACTGTTTCGTATCAACGTAAATTTTTTAGCGTTTTCGAAAAATTAAAATAATGAATAAATAAGATACTAATTTCTCTCTCTAATCGCTGACTATAATACCGAAAACAAGCTGTACATCAGAGATCCGAAAAATCGAGCACGACATGACACTGCGTTTTGATAGGGAGCCGATTTTAACACAGCTTTAGCGGGTCGAGTACATGGGAGAGACACTTTGCCTATCGTCCCGTCGTATAAATTGGAAACAGCTGAACACGCAGCTTGTGTTTTATGAACGGCCTTAATTCATCGGCTTTTATGGGTCGACGGCGCTAATCATAAAGTTTGAGAAAATTTTGAGGCGCGTGCTTGTAAATAAATCTTTTGGCTTTACGAGCCCTGTCTACGGTCACGTGCGGAGTAATATTTGTAATTATTTTTTATGACTTTGATAAATCGCTTTCTTTCATGAATAAGTGATTTACGCGTGTCTCCGTTATATCGCCGTGCAGTTTTTGTTTTAAATTTTTAAAATTGCCATTGTATGTTGGAAAAATGTAAACATAAATATTTGAAGTCTTATCGGAATCGATTTTTATTTTACAAAGATTACACGACCTTGTTTACGCTTCTTACCAAAATGTATGTACAGCACCGTTCGCCAAACACCTGAATTGTTTAACGCAAGACAATAAGGTAAATAAATTTCGTACAGTAAACTTACTCTCCCACCTCCAGCATCTAAAATTTAAATTAAAAACTCTCCCTCACAACTATCCATCTTTACAACTCCCACTAAAAATTCCAACTCCATCGATTCCCCATATAACCAAGTCCCCGCATATCCCACCCTAAAAAAAGTCAAAACCAGACAGACCCTCACCTCGTCCATCACACCTCCAGCCGACAAAGCCCCGTCGCTTGCTCATTCCGTCCACGTATCGCCGTTTCCCTCGAAAGCCCTGTTTCTTCTTTACCAACCGTAATTGATAGTTAGTCGCACACATACAGGTCAAGCGGCTTTATCGTAGTCAAGCAGCGCGACTCGCATGGCGAGTTCCATTATACGGCCGGTTCGTGTATCTTATCGCGCTGCCCCCTCCGAAATCCCCGTGTGTGCAGCCGGACAATCGGAGCGTAGATTATGAGGGCCGTTCTGCAGGACGGATCTGTCGTTTGTTTTGCTTGCTGGTGTTGTGGATTTTGGAATGTTGGCTGGTTTTTTGTTTGAGATCATTAGACGGTTGATGGGACGTAGGTAGTTTGTGGGTTGATGGCTTGTTGTTTTGTTGAGGATTGTTGTTGGATTGAGTGTAGGATGCATGCTTTTTCGTGGCTTTGTAAGATAAAAGTTTTGTGATAAAAGTTGGGATTGAAAAAGTTTTGCGGTTTTGTATGAATTTAATTTCTTGGCTATGAGTTTGAATAAGTGTGGGAGGTGTCTAAGTTTAAGACGAATGTTGGCACTGAGACAATGGTTTCTTGTTAAGTGTAAACTTAAGTTTTAGAATGCGCTTTGTGTTAACAAGTGCTGTTTTGATTTAAAAAACAAATATATCTTTTTCTATAAATGTACCGTCGTTTTGTTTTAGAAACGAAACAAGACACCTATGTGTACTCTAGCTTTAATTAATTAAAATTCTAAAACATTCGAATATATAGAGAATATAGATTAACTGAACATTCTTCAAATATAAACCCACTAATATTAATTAAAATTTTATTAAAATAAAGCAATCTCAAAATTAAGAATTTAATTAAACATTGATGTTTGATAATAACTTTAGAATTTTTAGAACTGTACAGCTAATTATTTTTCTACTTAAAAATCATTTCTATTTCATTATAAAGTTATTTTAGATTTCGACTGGGTTGTCATTTAAGATACCGACGTTTTGTGGATATATATACTTAAGTTTGATAGGGCAAATCTGATTGTTCAGGCTCGGTTGTTACTATTTGTAGAAGGTAGCTGAGATTCTAATTAGTGCAGGTTGAAGTGACCTGATCGACTGACGACAGTCTGTGTTTGATCGATATGTTTGACTAATAAATGACGTATTGTGCTACTTGAATTTATAGATCTAGAAGAATGATTACTAAATTGAGTTTAATTATAGCTGTTCTTTCTATTTATAAGCTGTTTAGATATCAATAAATTGAGTAAATACTAAAACATCTAATATTTGCCTAATATATGAAGCTCAAACAAAAATAAGCCAAATTACACATTCTATGTGTATAAAATTTCTTATTTCTGAGAACACTTCACGCAATTCTCGATGATTCAACACGATGATTCTCATTAAATCCAACTTACACTTTCCAAGAAAAGATAAAAAAGTTATAGAAGTACTGATACATCTAAAAAAACTAAAAACTGCAATATAAATACAATTTGCCAAAGGAATCTTTTTAATTCTTTCAACTCAACTAAGATAATATGAATAACTTAGATAACAATCAGAAAACTTTCACTTTTAATCCAAAATCATTATCCACTATATAAGACTTAACTACCACCTGTAAAATAGTGACAACAGAGCCGGAACCATCAAATTTAGGTACATCCTAATAAAGTAGACTATAATGCCCACGATACATTCTAAAAATATTTAAGTTTGATTAACTTAAAGAATCACCAAAAATCTCAAATAAAATTATTTATTCTAATCCAAAAGTAAAATTAGAAATGTTATTTGTTATAGGTGAAGACACGAGGATGAAATTCAGCCTGACTCCTCAACCAGGAGAAAGTGGGTTTATACAGTGGCTCGATGCAATGAAAATGGTGGCTAAACTACAGGGTGGAATTCCTGCAGAATTTCGCAGAAAGGTTGCTTGCAATTTTTATTAAAAAATATATTGATTTGATTTGAAATAATGCATAAGAGATTAATCTAAATCTTAATCTTTTTTCATTATTTAAACTGAAGGTTTTTCTTTAATCTAGTAACTTTTTTTAATTTGAAATTGAAATTAAAGTAGCAAAGTGTAAAACGTGAAATTGACGTTTCGATCAAAGAAAGTTAAAGTTTCAAAGCAAAAGACTCATTCGATATTTCCTTACTTGTATTTTTTTTTTTTCAATTTCAAATAATAAGCAAAGCATATAATTTATAATTTGTTTAACAACAAAGAAAACTTTATCCCTCCTTCTTTTCCTCTTTTCTCCCATCCCTTCTTTCTAAAATCCACATTTCATCCTTTTATTTTAATACCAAACAAAGCAGTGCATTCCCAGAACAAATGAAGTTGATCTTAAAATCCTCCACCAAACGAACTTCCTACAAACTTCACCCAAAGTAAACAAATTAAAAGTACCAGCATTACGTCCAGCGCAACTCCCAAGGCTCCACGGGATTTCTACTCTCTCTCCTTCTTCCTTCTTCTCTTTGTCTCAAAGCTTGCGACAATGCAAGCTCGCGGCCGCGCAAATTCGAATCAGAGTTAAAGCGGAAACACCGGGTGTATCGAGGAGTTCGTGCGGCATTGTTTTTGCATCGGCGACGTCGTGGCGTCGCGCCAAGACCGCTGGCTATCCGATTTACCGTTGGACCGGGGCGCGCTCGTTCCGTGGAATCTCGAATTGTTTCGTGGATAAACGTAATTGAGCTTGCGATTTTGGTAACGGGGCGGGGAATTTACAGTGATAATGTTTGTTATCTAACGTTTACTGAATATCAATGCTTTGGGCAGAAAAATTCGATTGACGTCTTTTCATAAATATTCATATTTACAATTTTGAGAATATCGCATTCCTTACTTCTCAGTAAGCACAACACTAAATTTATAATTATTATATTTTCAATTATTTTCTTAATTCTATTTATTAATAATAACTACACACACAACCAAACGCACCGCAATAACAAGCGACCTTCCCACTCAAAGCGAGCCGCGCAAAACCGTGTCCCGCAACTAAACAACCCGTCAAGCGCGCGTCGTGACACAGATTCGCGAAAAAAAAGACGGCTCTCCTCCTTTGTTCCCCGGGCGCCGGGGCAGCCCACTTTTTTCTCTCCCTCTCCCTTTGTGATCTTTCCGCGACTCTCTCCCTCAGTCTGGCCGCGCTGCTATATGCTCATTGTAATTTCCAGCTGTGGCTGACGCTGTCGGAGAGGCATCTGGAGCAACGCGGCGTCGACTGGCAGCAGGCCGAGAAGCTCTGCTTCAACGAGTGGAGCAATCCTGATGACGAGGAGCTGGGTATTCAGATTGTTAAGGTGTGTATAAAAGATGCATGAGCTGGTGTTTGGGGGGACGATTGAGGTAGGAGCTGGGTTGTTGCGAGGGTCTGGAATTTGCGTTGGGATTTTGTTGAGGGAGATGGGGGTAGAGAATTTTCGATTTGATGTTGATTATTTATGGTTGGAGGTGAGTTGGAATTTTTTGTTTGAATGATTTTTAGGTGTGATGTGGTTTTTTTGCCTGTTGAATGGAGAGAAAGGTGTTTTGTTCTGTGGAAGGATGTTGGCTGTGAGAGAAATAAGAGAGATCTATATATAATCGTTAAAAGGGTAGGAGCTTTCGAGAGAAGAAAAAGAAGTAAGGATTGGATTTTAGTTGACCTTGAGGAAAGCTGTAAGACGGCTGAAAAAGTTCGCATTGTATTAAGTAGATAAAAGAATATATGTAACCAGCTTTGTTAGACATTCTTGCCGTGTAAACATTGTATACTGTTACAGTATGGAATTACCTAAGTTGTATCTTTTATTGTTATATTTATTACACTATTCTAAACAAAATATAAAATAAAATAATGCCATTCTATAAGAAAATAGAAATAAAGTAAATACACTTTTTATTCGGATTACGCGATGAAATGGACCGTAGTATGAAACAGCCTTTAAGTTATTGTAAGCCATAACTTGTTGAAGCCTTTTTTTCTGAGAGGGTTGTCATATCTAAGTCTCAGCTCAAGACTTGATCGAGTCTCCCCTTTCCTTGCTTACTATAGGGTGAGTCTACAAAGAATGAAGCAAAAAGGTTTATTTTCACGCTCGATTTATGCGCAGGCCAATATAAAAGTCCAATATATTTTACATTAATCCTTATCGATCAAAAGCGATACAGCTAAAAAAATGTTATTTATGAGGGTTTAGAAAAGTGATAGTTTGTTTGTGGATTATGATTTCTTGTACAATAGGGTGAAGAGTAAAAAATGTAACTATATTTTGATTACTCTCAATGAGCTTTTGCTTTATTTAAACCATATGTGTCTTTTTTATTATAAATTATACAATTATTTATTTACCGTAGAAAAACTGAAAATTTTTAGTTTAGATGTGGTTTAAAGCTATAATGTTTTACTGTAACATAAATTTGTAAACAAAAAGTCGTAAACTTGCTAATTTAAAAGAACAATAGTGTTATTGTGCCTTTTTATGTTACCATATAAAAGTAGTGAAAATAATCTTTCTATTAAGGTAATTTAATCAGAATTAATTATCATATAAAAATTGACTAAAAGGTTTTAAGAAAATCATACATAAAGCAATTAAATTACTTTTATTAATTTCTCGCTAAACAATAAAATAATCAAACTACCAAAAAAAAAATTCAATCCCAACCCATTCTCCACCCTCAAACCCTCGCTAACTACACCTACCAACTCTCTCACCTCCAGGACCTGCATCGCACTGGCTGCAGTCTGTTCTGCGGCGCCGCCGGCCGCGACAACCAAGCAGTCCTTCGACGCGTGCTGCTCGGCTTCGCGCGCTGGAACAAGTCGGTAGGCTACTGCCAGGGCCTCAACGTCCTCGCAGCCCTAATTCTCCAGGTCGTCGACCGCGACGAGGCCGCGGCGGTCAAGGTCATGATCTACCTAATCGAGGGTGTGCTACCTGAAGGCTACTTCGCTGATAGTTTGAGGGGCCTGAGTGTAGACATGGCTGTGTTTCGGGATTTGCTGCGTCAGAGGCTGCCCAGGCTGTCCAGGCATCTGGAGTCGCTGCAGAACGATGTTAAGGATAAGGCGGCAGGGACGAGTGAGTGTTTTCTTTTTTTTGTGGGGGTTGCTGGAGAGGAATTAGGGATGGGGGTAGGATATATTGAGCGAGTAAGTGAAGGGGAAATGTTTTGAGGTTTAGGGTAAAAAAGTTTGTAGTAGAATGTGGTATTGAATTTAGAGACATTTTTGTTTTAATATAAATATATTGAACGTGTCAAGTCAAGAGAGATTTTACTTGACTGGAATTTTTGAAATATTTCGGAAATTCTAGAAATGTTGAGTTGAAAAAACGTTTATTATAGGTCAATGCTATAGAAACTGACGCATAACAAAGGGTTTTTGACTATAAATTTTAATTCTTTGCTTTCCTTGCCAGAACCAACTGTTGACTAACTGTTGCATCTGAAAATTCCAAGATTTATTTTTATCTTTTTTCACTTAAAGAAATTAATGGCTTTATTCTACTAAACGTATTGAATTTGTTTTCTTCAACTTTTAATGAATTATGCCGCTCTCAAGAAGTTATGTCAATTGAAAAATCAATTTAAACTTTGTTGATTAAATTCTAAAGATCAATATAAACGTTATATTCCTTGATTCAAAGCAAATGTTAATTAAATGCTTCAAAGTTTAAAGTCGGCATCTGAACTATGTACTACAGTTAGACTGTGAATAGCTAATAGCTCATCTGTTATCACTTGACTCATTATGTTAGTATACTCCTGGTACATTGATCGCATAAACAGAATACTTAGTTTGAATTAATTTAGTTTTAAAAACAGTTAAAAATTCTTCGCTAAATCAAAAAACTAACTAAAATTTGTCTATGCTTTACTTTTAATTAACATTAAAAATTAACAATTAACATTATATAATAAACAAAAAGTATATTATCGCGAAGAACATAAACCGAAAAATCAAAAACCCTACATTATTTCTTCCCAGGAAGCAGCTACGAGCCACCATTGACGAACGTCTTCACAATGCAATGGTTCCTAACCCTGTTCTGCCACTGCCTACCTCAGGACGCCGTACTCCGAGTCTGGGATCTGATTTTCCTCGAGGGTGACGACGTCCTCCTGCGCACCGCTCTAGCCATCTGGGAGGGCCTCTCCGAGTAAATAACCATCCTCATCCTCTAACTCCTCCAAAACCATCCTCACCTCAAACCTCACATTAAATTAAAATCATCTTTTCCACAGCCGAATCATGACCGTCACGTCGGCCGACGAGTTCTACAGCATAATGGGCGTGCTGACGCGCGAGATGCTCGAGTTCACCGACACCAATCACCTCGTCAAGGTAAAAGCTATTTCCCCCGTGAAAAATACGAGAATACCTTTTTCACCGGCTGAAATCCGAGCCGCAATCGCCGAGTCTAACTTCGCTACCTGCGCGTGTTTCAGACGATCGTGAGCATGGGTCAGCTTCACGGGGTGACGAGTCTGAGGGAGAAGCACAGGTATAACATTACACCGTGGGCGAGGAGACTGAGTGACGACGAGGACTCTGATACTGAAGATGACGAGAGGCTGGCCGTAGCGGCGGCCGCTGCTATATTCGCCATGCCTCGGCTTAAGAAATCTGGTTGGTTGTTATGTTTTTTTGGTTGGGACAATGTGTTTTGTTGGTTTTGAGATAGGAAGATGGGTTTTTGTCTGAGTGAGTTTATTTTATTGTAAAGTAATGATTTATCATAAATTCTAGATCGGAGCTCCTCGTCGGTGGGTGCTTTACACACGGTCGCACCCTCCAGTGACCGGGAAAGATTGGCACTCGACATAAGCACGTTGAAACAGCACTATGCGAAATTGCGGGAGCGCCAGCGGCAAGCACACATTATCCTCTCAGGTATGGTAATACTTTTTAGTTTCTGTGAGAATGTGTTTTGTTTGGTGAGAGAAGTAATTTTGTCATTAGCAGGATTTACATTTCTCGCATTAAAAAAGTAGTAGTATAGTAACGTATAAAAGAAGTTTCTTTTTGAGATAATCTAATGGAGTACTTTAAGGATTATTTGATAAATCGCTTTATGTTTTAAAATTTTTGTAAGCATTACCTAATTTGTTGATTAAAAAGATTGGTTTTTAGAAAAAAAAGAAATAATAATTATACTACTGAAAAAAAAAATTGAATAATAAAAATAATATTGAGAAAATATATTAATTTAATATTTTATAAATTACCAAAGCATATTAGCAGATAACACCGGAAATATATGTATTAGAATTTATTATATGTATATATGTAATTTATTAAAGAATGAAGTATTCTTAATTTGGCATTTCGTGCGCTAGGCAGAGAGGCAAATTAATCAGCTCTCTTATCCTGCAAATTAAGCCATACATAAAATAGTAAGAAATAATTAGATTAATTTATTTGATAAAGAACTTCTATCAGAATAGACTCTATCTTACTACCAAAAAAGTCTAGATACATCACAAAGATCAAACAAGCAGTAACTTATTAAAGCTCATCAAAACGCCAATCAACTTACCTTACCAACCGCTAATAATCAAACCATTCCTCCGCTCACCTCTAACTTCATCTTCAACTTCTTTTTCCAAAACGAAGCGGCCTGCGCGAGGCAAACGATGGTGCCGACGTCGACCCAGGCGATGAACCACCTGCTGGTCGGTAAAAGCGCTCTGGTCAGCAGTAAGAGTCGGCCGATAAAGTCGGCAACTGCAACGGCCGCGGCGCTGCATACGAGCCCGCGCGTTCAGCATCGTAAGGAGCGCCAGCAACAGCAACAGCAGAAACAGCAACAGGGCGTCACGATACACTGGAAGGATATGAAGAAGAGAAAGGACTCGGACCGGGAAGTGCCGGATTGTAAGTTTTGCGATGATAGATCGTTTTTTGATTGTTTGGGGGTTGGGTGTTGGGTTTTGGTTTTTGCTTTATGGACTGTTGGTATCGAATATCCTTCGGGGTTGTATAAAAAGGAAATCTTAATGGGTTGATTCGGATGTTACTGCGAATTGGTACATGTTGAGTATAAATAGTATAAGTCAGTTGTTAGTTTATTTATATTAGCTTGGTTATCGTAAGTAGAAAAGGTAGAGTATAGTCAGACTGGTTCGCAATTACGTTATTGTTCATAATTTTACTTTGGATTTTAATCTGAAAATAGTAAAGCAACCAATTCAAAAATTCTTTAAATGAATTTCATACAAATATTGATATTTCACCTTTCTCTCACGGTAAATCAAAAAAATTTATAACCCCTTATATTCGCTAATAAACCTCACTACGTTTTCCGCAAAAAATCCATCCTCCACAACAAACCCAACATCTTCCCACCCAGCTCCACCAACAAAACTCACACTTCTCAACCATCCACCTCTCTCACCTACCGTCAACCGATAAACCCGCTACCTCCTCCAACCCACCACACTCCCCAAGCCTGGAAAACATCGATCCTCCCAGCTCGGGCCTCCTCGTTCATCCTCGGCTCCTCGACCACCTGTTGCCGGCTCGTCCAACGGTGGGAGGCAGGCCAGCCTCGCTTGGGCCCGAATATCAGTCGAGTATTGACGCAGGTGCGGCCTACACCTCCATCCGCGCGCGTGTCAAGGGTCAACATCCGGCTGCTGCGCGCGTCCTTTGCCCCGATTACCCACTGAGGTAGCGCACGCGCGCGCAAGCCTGTAGATAGCCTCCCCCGTGTCTCTGTGTAAGTGCCAGTGCTGTAAGACGCTTTCTTGCCCCTCTCTCCGTGGCAATGGCGAGCGCGAGGACGCAGCTCAGCGACGAGGACGAGCGGCTGAGGAGCCGTCGCCGTCAGCGTCGACGTCGCAGTGCGGAATTTATAGCGCGAGGCGGCAGCTGAGCGCTGCTGGCCGCAGTCAGATGCGCCGCTCAGGGAGGAGCGAAGCTTAGAGGTATATGATAGCGTTGCTTTGTGCGGATGGTTTCATATATTGATTCACGCGTTGTGCTGCGAGCTGCCTGGGATGGATATAAATTGATTTTCCTTTGTTTGGGCGGGCTTTTTGTTTTATTGCGAGAGCTGAGGGATATGGCGGGCTGGACGGTGCGTGCGTTTGTTGCCGGGATGAATATTGGAGGAGCTGTCGTTGCGGTGAGCTGCGCTTGAATAATACAATGGACGCGCTGGGGCTGGCTTTTTTTTTTACGCTAGGTAACGCGGCTGTGAATAATTTTTCTATTTAGTGGCTAGTGGAGTTTTATGCGGGGACGTATGATTTTGATGGCGGCCGGCTGGGAATTGTGGATTTTACGGGGGGAGTAAAAAAATTTAGATGAGGTTTTGTGATTTGAGAGGTGTAAAATGTAGAGGAGATGAGGAATGTTTTTATTTGTGTTTTATGAGCTGGGAATTACTGCAGTTATTCATTTAATTACTGGAATACGAGGAAATTATAGGGTTATTGATTGCTTACATATTTATTAGACAGAATTAATTATCCACTAGATATTTATAAATATTTGATAATATAAATAGTATAATATAATAGTATAATAGTATAATTATATGAAAAGAATTTCTCTTATGTTTATTTTATTTTGAATTATTAAAACTCATGAATTATTCTAAAACTTTTGTATGAATTTCATATTAACATAGCAATTAAAAGTTAAAAATAATAACTAAAAAGTCTTATACACCTTTTGAATTAATTTCTTTGTTAAATTACGAATTTTTAAATATAAAATATTTCGTATATCTATAATCTTATTCTTTTTTAAAAATAGTATTCTGAACAACTTCATTAACGCCGTATAATTAAGATCCAAAAATTGAATATTTAAATTACGTGCAAATTACGAAAGTAGTGTGCTGTCACCGTGTTTACAAGTGTCCTTTTAAACGCGATGACGGTATAAATTTGTAAAATGTTCTTTGAAGGACAAAAACACCCGTAACACGCTCGAGCTCCTTTTATGAATACGTAATTATAATCAATATAGTACTATACTAGTGTACACCGGTCCGACTATACTTTGATCTTTCTACTTAACGCAATGTCTTAAATGCTATTCATGTTACTGCAGTTAAATCTAATTATACTTTTATTGATTTTTCGCACATGAACTTTTGAAGCTTTTTAAAATTTCTCTTTTGTTAAAATTTCTTTTATGTTATTGTAAGCAATAAAAGTTAATTTAATCTAAATTTAGATGAATTGTTTCTTTTAGTTAGACGTATTTAAAAAAAATTTTATTCTTGGTAAATGTTTTTTTTCTTCCATTATTAAATAGTATTTTTGATCACCTTTCCTTTCATAGTTTCTCATTACTATAATCAGTTCTTTTGATCAAATTTGAAAATAGAAATTATTGATCTTCTAAGTTATCGTCTTTATAAATCTTGCTTGACAAAAATTATAATGAAAATTCTCAGCCTACATTCTTTTTTAAACTAGAATTTCATAATCCACTCTTTCTCCCCTACAAACTGTAATATTAAATTTTCCAGAACTCCCAGTAATAAAAAAGGCTCCATCTCACATTTTTCAAAAAACTAAACAACAATCCACCGTAACAAAAAAAATTTCAATTTCGCAAAAACACCCTCCTCAACAATCAGCCTCGGCAGCTCTAAAGCTCGCCGAATTTCAAACGCCAGCCCGGCAGCCAGCCTTTTAGCTCAATTTCAAGAGCCGTCACTTCCACCCGGACCATAAACAATGACGACTCGCGAGAATTAAAAAATAAGAAAAAAAGAAAATCTCCCACCCAGCTCGAGAGCCAGCTATTCAAGGCATTCAGAACGCGCGAGCTACTCTCTCTCTCTCCAGAATCCATCTCTCACCCCCTCCCCGAAAATCGGCCTACTTTCTCGTTCCCGCGTATATCCCGCCGCGAAAAGGGACGCTCTCTCCCCTACGGCGCGCGCGCGCGGGTTGTTCACCTCTCTCACTCACTCATATCGATCTGTTTTCCCCTCGTGTGTATATGCAGCAGCAGCAGCAGCAGCTGAAGCTACAGCGCCAGCCGAGGAGGTCGTAGTCAGCCTAGAGGCTGCTGGCGGCATGGCCACGAGGCAGCCCAGCAGCGGCGCCGCCTCGCTGGACAGCGACAGCGACAGCACCTCCACGGAGCTCTGCGACGAGCCGGACCGCATGAGCGACCTGGACAGCGAGGAGCTGACCTCGACCTCCGAGCCGGTCATCGAGGCCAGCTCGCCGACTAAGGAGAGCGCCGGGACTGGGAAGAGCAGGTGAGGTTAGGGGGGTGTTTGGGAGGTGGAGGTGGGTACTGTGAATGTTTTTGTTTTTCGTTGGGTTTCGTTTTGGGTGCGTTTGGCGTGGGGTTGCTTGTTGATGTGGGAGTTTTTGGGTTGGAGGGGTGGGTGAGGGTTTGATGGTTTGATAAGAGTTTTATTGGGTTTTCTTTTTTCTTTTTTTTTAATGGTAGTTGTTGATGGAATTTTTGGATACTGGATTTGTATTGATGAGTTTTGTTTACTTTTTGGGGTCGAGAAATAGGGGGTCTTATTGATACGTATTTTATGTGTGTTAAATCTATAGTAATAACTGTTCACGTAACAGGCAACTTGTGTGCCCGTTTAAGTCTTGTAAGTGTTTAATAGAATTATATAATTATATGAAAAAAAATTAATATATTCTTTTCGCTATAAAAAAAGTTCCATACAGCTATTTATTATTTGGTTTTTATAATAAAAATTAAAATTGTACAAAAACATTTGCAGTATATAATTGTTAGTTCAACATATTTTTAACTTTAAGTTTTTTCTATTTAAAAAAATAAAATTTTACTTCTAAAAAATGAATAATGTCGCATTATAAGATCTATACTTTAATATGTAGCCATTTACTTCACTTAAAATTTTTTATCAATTTTCAAATCATTTTTTTAAAATATTTTGCTAAATTTTTTATAAATAAGGCATATAATGTTTTTTCAAACATTAAAAATAGATATTCCCTTGAATATAAATATAAATCGTAAACTGTATAACGGAAAAATAATTTTAACTTTGAAGTAAAATTTTAATTTCACTTAATAAATTAAATATAAAACATAAAAGTATAAAAGAAAAGTGTTGAAAATAAAATTTTGAACTTGATGATTTTGATAAAGTTATTCTGCATAAATTTTTCAGTATTGATATAGAATCGTTCAAGATCGACTTGAAAGATAATTGACGATTGTAAGTGTAACTCTTTGAACACAATATTTAGATAGCCCGAAATATTTTAATTTTAACATGTTCAGTACTTCCTAAATTATTTGAAACTTATTATTCAAGATATTTTTCTGAAATTTTCTGTAAACTGTTTAATAAAAGCTTTTAGTTTTTATACGTTAACTGAATGTGTTAAAAATAAAAGAATCATCTAAGAAATGTGATAAAAATACAATAGAAGTTCATAAAGTAGACTACAACGAACATACAATAATCATTAGCATTAGAAGAATTGTCTTCAAAGCATTAAAAATACTATATTCATAGTGACAGTAGAAAAAAAAATTAAGTAAGTTTAAAAAATCTATTAATCCTAAATCTGTAATTTATCAATAAGTAAGTTTACGTAATATCAAAAACTTTTCTTTTAGATTTATTAATAATAATATCTATTTTAAATTTTTACTTTAGAATTTCCTCTTTCTAATAAAGTATTTATAATCTGTACTATTATTTTGAGTTAAAAGAAAATTTATTGTGCAGTTATAATGCCATAAAAGCATTGTGAAATTGCATTAGCTATAGCAATACATTGTCTTGTTGTACTTGGCTTACATCTACTTACCTGTTTATAGATCTATTGTCAGTAATATTTTATAAACGTTGGCCGACTGTTTATTCCATTGTAATCAAATCTATCTTTTATTAAACTGAAAGTTCACAAGTCTCTGAATAATAGTCCAGATTTATTCAATATTATATATTTATAATCTTCACTTTTTATAGTTTTATTGCATATTAGTGAATAGATTTTTGTGGTTGATTCTGTTCTTTGATCTAATTGTTTGTTTCTTATATTGCAACAAAAGTTATTTTAATATATTTACAATTATTAACATATGGTCCAGATAACGTATTACATAAATCACCATCCTCTACACAAATTTCTTTTTTTCAACATTAATCGTATACATAAGCCATCCATTTTAGCAGTCACAGTTACACAATATTCATATCTGTATGTTGATTATATTCTCCTCTGATTCCTTCTTCTGAACTACTTAAATTTAATTCCAGCGACCTCCTGGACGTAACCAAGGAGGAGACGTCCATCGCAGAGATAACCGATCAGATACGAAGGTTGTCGGCCGACGACGCCGACTTTAAAACGTCCCTCGATGACAACCACCCGATCGACGAGAAGAAACCAGTCTCCTCGAGCTACTTCGAGTCGAGCCAGCTCAACGAGGAAAAAAGATCGACGATTTTAGACACGTTAGACGCTGTCCAGCCTATCGTGGAAAAAATATCGATTTTAGAATCGTTCGACACCAGCCAATTCGACAATGATAGAAAACCAACGAGCTATGGTGGGCTCGACATCGCCTCGCCCATTTCCGTCGACAGGCCATCCACGAATTTCGGCTCGCTGGACGTTAGCCTCTCCACTCACGAGAATAAATTAAAAGACTTTGACTTCCTCGACGCCGGACTGTCCGAAAACAAAACCAAGGACTACAGTCCGCTCGACGTCAAGTTCTCCACTCTGGAAAGCAAACCGACGGAGCCGAGCTCGTTCGACGTCGCGGCAAAGCCGACGGACGATTCACGACTGTTCGATGACAATAGTGCCGCGATATCAAAGACTTTCGAGGACAAAGCGAGGCCGAGAGACGAGAGTGTCGCCTCGAGGCTAGACGGTAGCTACGATTTTTTAGCGTTACGAAGTAGAGTAGGGATCGACGGAGCCAAGAGCGACGAGGCGCCAGTTCCTAGTGTCGAAGTCGACGATAAAAACGAGGACGCAGTCACGTACTCGACGAGGTCGTCCTACGTGATCGGGCATCTGCCCATTGCGCCGATCAGCTACGAGGCGAGGAAGAGCCGAGCCTCGCCGGACGCTTTCGTCTCGAGGGACGAGGTCAATTCGATGAGGGACAGGCTGGAGAGAGATACGTTTACAAGTAGCGTCGACTCGCTGGTTCTCAGTCCCGAGACGAAGTTTCCTAGCTATAAGATTCAGGTGGGTTTGTGTTGTAACTTAAATAAAAGGTCTTTATTGAATAATTGATTTAAGTGAATTTTTTAGTTGTTGCATTTCATGTAAAAATATGTTACGGTTTTCTAAACAAATTAACAATTTATGATGGGCTGATTTTTATTCCAACAGTAACAGTCAAACTTTATTTCAGAAGTAACAGTAAACCTTTCAGTAGTAACAGTCAAATCTTACTTTCAGTACTTACAGTCAACATTTATTTTAGCAGTAACAGTCCAATCTTTATTTCAGTAGTCACAGTTAACATATATTTCAGTAGTAACAGTCAAATCTTTATTTCAGTACTTACAGTCAACAATTATTTCAGTAGTAACAGCCAAATCTGTTATTTCAGTAGTAACAGTCAAATCTGTTATTTCAGTAGTAACAGTCAACTTTTACTTAAGTACTAACATTTTTCTTTCGCTATTTTGATTCATAAAACTTAATTAAACCAAATCGCGATAATCGATAACGGCTTTTTAACTCCTAAAATGTAATTTTTAGCCATCCATTCTATTTTAACATAAAATTACAAATTACTATAACCACACTAAAACATTTCAGTTCGAATCAAAGCGCAGTCCGAAAACTCCCGAGAGCGCAAAATCCTTCAGCTCGGGCGAGACTATGGGCCCCGACTCGATAACGTCGAGCCTTGCCGTCAGTCCCAAGACTCCCCTGCGCTCGGAGTCCCGTGACTTCGTGCTAGCCGATAAGTCACTGGCCTCATCCGTCAGCTCGGATTCCAAAACGCTGACGATGCGCAGCATCGAGTCGTCAGAAGTGACGAAGAGGCCCGCGGAAACCGTCGAGGCGACGACGCCGGGCGACAAGTCCGTGACGCCGTCGACGGACTCGCTTGCCCAGGTGAAGTCGACGGAGCCGCCGTGCAGCTCGACCGAGTCGTTCTGCAGCCCCAGCAAGCCCAAGTCTTCCGAGAGGTCGTTCAGTTCGGACCTGCAGTCGCCCGTCAGTGCCAACTCGATCAAGTATACCGCGAATTATAGCTACAAGTGCGACGGCATGGATTTGCAGAAACCATCGTCTGGTGAGAATCTTTTTTTGAGGCTTAATTGTAATACTTTGATGTTTTTTTCATTGTTTATGTGATATTATTATTGATATTATATAAATATATTCTATTTAAAAAGCTTGTTGGAGAAATATTTAAAAGACTATGTTTTTCTATTTTAGAAATCGGCCCAATCACATCACCATTTTATCCAATATTAAATCCAAATCAAAAAACTCCATCGCCATATGGAGAAGATAAGAGTAAAGTTAACAAAGATGATGGAAGTCCTAATGAATTTCGAGGGATTTTTCAAGATAGAGATTCAAAGCACTATTTGGAAACTAAAACTTCCATTCAAGCGTTTGACGTATCTCAAATGAAATCTCCAGAAGAAATTACAAAGACGTCGATACAGGCATTTGATATTTCTCAAATAAAGTCACCAGAAGAAAATATCAGTATAAAAGTATCGTTGGAAAATGATCTTTTTAAAGATAGTTCGAAAAGGTTATATTCTTATGATTTAGATGATTCGCCAGTATCAGATAAAAAGTCAACAGAGAAAGAGACAGGACGTATTTCAGGTAAACGATTTTTATTTAACATTTTCATTTATTTATCCAAATAAAAGCTTACTTTTAAGTACGTTAAAAATGATAAGATTATTTATTTTTAATACGAAAAAATAAATATTTATTTTACTACCAATTAAATTTATAATACATTTTAATAGCAAGTTGAAAAGTTACTTTAGAGTAATTTAAAGGCCAATTTTAGTTTTCTACTTTTAAAAATTTATGTTTTTGCAAATTCAAAATAATCTTTTTATAAGACTTTAAAGATGTTCAAATTTAACATATCCGCTTAATATTTGGATGGAATTCAAAGAATCTTTTCTTTCCTAGTTCCGAAAATTTTTTTCAAAGAAACAAGCACTCTAAAAGAAATTGGAAGTAAGCCAAAGTGTTAGTACCTACTTCTGCTAAATAAACCGGTGCTCGTTCAATTTACAATATTTATCACGCAATAAGAATTACAATTTCATTGCACGTTTCAGCATTCCAAACGTATCGCAAGAATAAATTCGAGGACGACCTTCAGGAAACTGACACGCTATCGCCCCTACCTCGCAATCAGTTCGAGCAGCGCAGCGACATCTTTGAGCGAAGCCGAGGCAGGTCGTTGGACGGTAAACTCGAAACTCTTGAGATATCCGCAAAGTCCTACGAGCGAAGTAGCAGCAGTTTGGAGAAGCGATTCCCTGACATGCTGTTATCGCCATCTATGGAAGACTTCGCGAACAGCGTGAAGAAGCGGTCCAGCGACGTTCTGGAAGATCTGCGTCATCTCGAAGCGAAGAGTACCAGCGATGGGGAAATAGATCCGAGCATGCTCACGAGAAAAACTAGTTTCATCTGGGAAGATCTAAAGAACTTGGAGGCCCGCCGGCAAGATACCTTCAGCGATTCGGCAAGTAACTTCTCTAGACAGAGGATCGATGTTCCTGGGATTAGTATATCTACCGAGGGTCGTAAAACTTACATCGTGGAGCCGAAGATCAACATCGATGAGAATAGCGACAGTATTCTGAAGTCCGTAGCTTATAAGAGTTCTAATGGGAACACTCACGACGATGACGATGAGGATGAAACTAAACTTGGAGTCTGGACGAAAGTTAAGCCTCGAAGACGTAACGATAACGGTCGCAGGAGTAGTGATAGAGCCTTGAAGATCATCCAGGAGAATTCGGCCATACTTCAAAAGATTCTGACGTGTCAAGCAAGAAAGCGATTGCCTGATTTAGAGGAAATATCGAAAGAAATTACCATAAGTCCGATAAATGAAGAGATCTCGAAGATCTTCAGCCCGATCCTCGAAAAAATGGGATTGAATGAGCACGAAATAAACGAAGAACTGGCCAGGATAAACTTCAAAGATTTAGATCGCAATACCACTACGACGACCGCTTCTGAATTCGATGCTAAAATCAACGACGAGCTATCAAAACTTTCTCTGATCGGCGATAACGATGTTGCTTATCTACCAGATGTCGATGATCTTTCCTCTGATTATTTGGTCGCTAGGGATGCTTTTATAGATCGCCAAATTAACGAGGAGTTATCGAAGCTATTAGCTAATTACGGTGAGGATTCTCCCATGACTCTTCAAAAAGGTTCATCCAGTCTCAACGCAAGCGACGATATATCAACTTGTTCCACGAACGTCTACTCCTACCAATCGTCAAACGACTCTCTAGATATCAAAAATGACCTGGGACCCAAGGATCCTCTTCATCCTCTCATTTATTCGGATAATCCTCTTTCTTACGTACCGCGCAACGATTACACAACTCAACGAACAAAAACGGACATTTCAGCGAAGAGCGACGTCGACATCTACAGAGAACTGGAGAAACTTGATCAGATCTCGTACGCGCAAGCTTTGCCCTCGGTGAGCACAGAAATCGTACATCCGGACATTGTTCCACCGACGATCCCTTACATATCAGACATAATGAGATCTCCTAAAATCGATTACCCCTCGTCGATCATCGAAAAGCAGCCAACCTACGACATATCGCCTTTAAAGAGTCCCTACGATAGCCCTTATTCATCTACGACTCTTCAAACGTCCTCGTACGATTACAAGTCGAGAATTTCTCCGAGGAAGACACCGAGCAATCCATACTCAGTGCGGTCCTACGACCCTAAAAGTACCTTGGATACTGGCTTCGAAAATTCAACCTTCGAACTCACCTCCAGGAAAGCGATTGTTCCTTCGACTCTGAACTACGAGTACGGACCTAAGAAACATATCTTGTCAAAGGAACATCTTGAATTTCGTGTCAAGTACGATTCGGGAGACGATTTGTCGACGACTAAAAAATCAACGACTCGTGACATTGACCTGAAACTTAGCCCTTTTCAAACCGACATTGTCGAGCTCGACAAGGGCGCGTCTTACTACTCGAACAAAGTTATTACCCCGACGAATAAGTATACGTCAAACAAGGACGATATATCATCGCTCTCTTCAACTTTGGAGCAAAGCAGCTACGAGACGACGTATCGAAGGAAGTACGAAAACGTTTCGCCAGCGGATAAGTACTCCACGTATACCGATAACTACGACGTCATTCGCCAACCCTACAAGACTACGGTTTTAGAGCCCGAATCTGAGGTGTCGTCTTACTTGACAGGGACTTCAGGCACCACCATCAGTCGCCGGGAAACTCACGTTCTGTCACCGCATTATCCCTACACTGATTATTCAAAGACGATAAGTAGTTCTTATTCAACGGTTTCGCCAAGTTTCGATAATGGTTTGACGACAACATCTACGAGGTCCAAGACTACGTACGCCAGTATATCGCCCACGGATACGATGAGTTACAGAAAATCGACAATGACGCTCGGTAATATTGGAAGTACGAAGCAAATAGGAAATGACGATGACAAGTATAATTTTGACGGGAGTCCAAGTCCGAAATCTCTTGGGTTCAGTCCGTTTCCAGTTAGAAATGCTCAAAGGAAGCCCAAAGAACTGGCATTGAAATTAGGTTTATATTCACCGACTAATTCGGCTCAGTCAAAGAGGTCTTAATTTGTTAAGTGTAATATGGAGGAATATTAGAATGGAATGAAATGAGCACAATCTCTGGAATTCAATTTTTTTACATGAAACTACTGTATATTTAGGATTATTGAAATGATCATAATTGCGTTTTGTAATGTAAGGGGTTGAAACAAAACTATCGCTGACATTTATTCTGTCTGTTTTAAATAATAAGCTACATTAAAAAATAAGATTCTTTTTAGTGCTTATGGGCGTTTAATTATTTGTGATTACGATAAAGGCCACGTGCAATATAGATGAACTTTTAATAAATACCAATTAAAGGCTTTTACAATCGAAGAGTTTATTGTTTGTAGAAAATTCGAATAACAATTTTAAGTTGATGAACTTGTAGATTTAAGTTTACACAGAGTCAAGGTTGCAAAAATGGGCCTAAGCTGTTGTAAAAGATTGTTAAATGGAGAGTGAGTGTCTAAAAAATCAGTATGCTGTTGTCAGATTTATAGAAGATATCATTGAGACAAGGCGAGGGCATATCCTAATTTTTATAATAAAAAGGAAAATACGTCTCACATTATAAATATAGCTTATAGGTACGGAAAGTCAGGGGTGAATTAAGCTAGTAAGTTCATCATTACATTCAAGGTTGTGAATAGTAACATTAATTAAAAAAAGGAAATATTTTTAAATGTTACTATTCCCAATTTTTAGTTGCGTTAAATGTATTAGTCATTTTACAGAAGGTGGTTGTATGAGACATGACTTGTGTACAAACTTCGCTCGAAATTGCATGTCAATTTGAATTCTGAGAACTATAATTTTACTAAAAAATATAAATCATCTAAATTCTTAATATTATTGTTATATTATTAGCATAAACAAAGATTGAAATGACTTAGAGCATATATTAAGATTTGTATATTATTAGTCAATTTTTACTTATTTTAAGTCAATATTAGTTGCAGATTAAATTGATAACATTCTCTGAGTAAATAAAATCTCTATTCCTGTTATTCTTTTTTCTTACATCAATAGTTTGAAAAGTTAAAGTAATTAACTAAAGTAAATTTCTACGATTGCAAAATAGCATGATGCAGTCATCCATGTAAATGATAAATAAAAATGACTTGTTTGTATGAACACAGAGACGATTTGTATTATTTTATAGAAAACGACGTATCTGCAGAATTATCTATTTGAAAATTCTTTAAAAATATTCTATTCTTTAATTAAAAATTATCCAACGTTATAAACAATCACAATTTATAAGCTGAAAGATATTCATTTAGATGGATGGCTGAGTACATGTAAATGTAATTGCTTAAAATATTAAATTTAAAAGCGTTCTGTAAAAATTACATATTCACCGTTCTACCACATCCCTTTTAAATTTTCGTATCCACCTTTAAAGTTCACATTTATATATTCTTTATATATTTAAAATTATATGAAGATTATAATTGTCTTACACATGTTCTAGCTCCGGTAACTAAATTAATCACTTCAATGTCTTTTTCTCGACATTCTTGACAACTTTGTATTCGAATAATCAAAGAAACCCGGTGAATTCGACTAGCGTGGAAGTGCTTGCAAGTTCTTACGTTACATCACTTTGAAAATATCTTTAAGTATTATGGATTTTAACTACCTCTGATCCCCATATCGTTCACCCTTCGAAGTTCTTCCCGTTTTTGGCGAAAGACGATTTTCACTCAAATCGAGTTTTGGACTCGCTATTGAATTTAATCACTTTGTATAGACGTTTTAAGACGATTATGTCTCGTGGCTCAATTATTATCTAAACACGGCTGTCTGCGATTGCATTATACAGTAGTAGGAAATGGAGAGAACGAGAGTGAATTGTTCGATTTAGAAATGTAATTGAAAACAATTGAATTAGTCTTATTTTAATTGAAATGATAATAATTAAAGAAAATCATAAAACGCGTTCCGTAAAGTTCAATTGTTTTCAACTGCATTCTCAAGTTAATGAGGAATGAACTTGCAGCCTTTCTAGCTGTAAGATTAGATATGCAAAAAGTATTCCTATCGAAATGTATGTAGAGATCGGAAGTAATGAGAGAATAATGAAAGTGCTTCGAGTTTTTAATGATAAGAATAAGAATATATATTATTGCATTGTTCGCGCAGGTGCGATAAACTCTTAGAAATATAACGACAAAATATTTATAAAAATGACAGAACATTTTCTTTATTATCGTAAAAGATTTGTTTCTTATTTAACATTTCTATGTGCACTTATATAACTACAGGCACTTTAACATGTCTTTTTGTACATTAAACACTTAAGAATGATGAATATGAAAAAAATCTGTGTGTAAATCAGGTAAAATGCAAGTTCGAAAATTTCTACATTTTTAAAGCAATTATTTACTATTAACTCAATTTTCTAAAAAGATAATAAAAATACACTCTAAACTTGTAGAGCTAAATCTATCATATTTACGATAATAAAGAAATCAGTCCAGTTGCAAGTAAGCGTTCATTTTTAACAATAAAAGTGCAGTGTTTATCTTTAAAGCTTCTAAGTATTTAGCTTAGAAAATAAAATTCCAAAAAGCCGCAATTTTCACAATTTTCATCCTCGATTTAGCCTCTAAGCTTTGAATATTTACAAAACAAAAGCAAAGTACACCAATGAACTTTGCATAACTTTCAATAATAATCTTATCGACAAAGAAGAACAATGTCTACGTACTTATTTGAGTCTGACGCAATGGAACGTCAAACCATAATGATTCGGCATTGTGTAGAGCTTAATTGTCTCTGTAAAATGAATAATTACTAACTGTTAGCGCGCAAATATTGAGCCGCAGGTGCGTTTGTTTTGAGCGAAGTTTTGTAATTTTTGTATCCGACAATAAGTAAAAGAAACTAAATAAAAAAATGGGAAATACAAAGGAAGAAGAACGCGACATCGGATCTTTTTTGAGAAATGTTTAAACTATTCAGCTAATATACGTTATCTTGTACATCATCATAAAATGCACGATCAACACTTGCACTTTTTCTCCTCATTCCGTTCGCTCGAGTTTTCAGGTTAAACGAAATAAGATTGAAAGTACGGCGACATTTGCGTCGCATTTAGGTGAGAAAAGTTTCTACTACAGTTGTTTTAGGATAATACTTGAAATAAAATTTTGATTGTTCTGATTTAAGAGCAGAAAAATGTAAGATAATCACGCTCTGAAATCTACTATTAGTCAAAAAAATGAGTATTATTCTCTGGTAGAGATATTATATAAAGAAATAAAAAGCTATTTCGCGGATAGATTTTTTACAAATTGTAATCAAACTGATGCGTAGTGCACGCTCAAAATTAATCTTAGAATAGTATTATCCTAAAACAAACGAGAAAAGCTACATGACACATTCCTACGCTTACATATATATATCGTCATAAATCAGATTAACAGAAGTCTTACCGTAGTAAAAGAAAACATGGAAATAAAAAAAGTTTTAAGCGAACGTAAGTTTTTGTCGGTTAGACGGCTCAATATTTTGGAGTCATTATTACTGTAAATAAGAAAAAGAAATTGATTGAGTAGATGCCAGAACGATTGGCGTTGCCGATACAAGACTGTACATTTCGCGACGAGCGTGTAGAGTTGTAAAGATATTTCGTGAGAGAAATATATGAAATAAATATGTTGAGAAAGGTGAAATTTGTTTACTATTATTTTATTCCTTATATTTTCACTACTTATTATATATAAAAATATTTAAACAATGTTTTTTAATTAATACATAAATATAGAATGTTTTTATTGGAATTAATCTATGGACATTTTTATCACAAAATAATTCTGCGTTAATTTTTCCTTATATTATAATCTTTCTTATTTCTTCTTTGAATAAAAAACTGGTATATTGTATTCTTCTGTATAACATCCCCTCTACACACGAAGAAAAAGTCTTTAAATGATCTATTCAATATTTTCTTTCAACTCCAACGCATTTATTGTCATTCAAAATCATCACAATTAATTTCACAATCAAAAACCACAAAATCATGCCCTCGAAACAAAAATAATTCCCAACACCCTCGCACACCGTCCAAACTTCCCAAGCTCTCATGTTCAACAAACACCCCCGCCTTTCACGTTCCCAGACAACTCCGGCACTGTAACAGTCGCTCCACCCTCCCACATTCAAACATAGCGCGTCCTCGAACTTATCACAGTAGCTACGTCGCGCCCGCACATATCCTCGCATACACAGCAACCGCGCGCCTACCTCGTCAAACTTCACGGAAAGCGAGAGAAAGCGGCTCATTAACGATTCCGCGCGCGATCCAGAGCTTGCACGTACGAATTTTCTAAAACGATTCGCTCGGATGGCTGCGGGCTTCTTTGAACGCTTACGAGCCCGATTACACGCGCGGGGCGCTCGGTATTAGTTATAATTATGGATGTTTCCGTCGCGCGTGTACGTCGACGTGCAGGAGCTAGTTGGAGAGGAGGGTAGTTTGATTTGACGCTGGGAGGTTGGCTGCTGGTTTTGGTGGGAATGTCGAGTTTCGCTTGCGGGGAGACGGTGTAGTGATCATGGGGGTGCGTCATTTCGGTCTGGTGATTAGGATTTAGTTTTGTTTTTGGTTGGTGGTAGTTTCTTGAGTATCTGTAAAATTGAATTATAGAAAAAATTGATTTTTGTCAGTAGAGAGTTAATTATGGTAGTTCAAGTAAATACATTTTTTACATAACACCAATTTTCAAATAAGTTTTGATAAAGTGGATGACCACGGTTACATAAGAAAACTGCCCCGATAGTTGGACGTCCGTAACCTGTACCATCGTGTAGAGGGCAAAAAACTAAAGCGATTAAAAAAAAAGGAAGTTTCTAGATACAGGGAACC
>UELX01002567.1:0-29930 GCA_900480035.1 Eupelmus urozonus | reverse complement strand
TGGACAAGCTTCATTTAAAAAGTCAACAGTGAGCTAACTAATAAAAACGAAACTGAAATGAGTCGAGTCAAAAGAGATTCCCCTGCGGAATTAGATTAAAGCTCGTAATTCACCGGTCAACGCGAATCAGACGACGCTACAGCTCAAGCCTGCACCCAGCAGTCGTCACGTGCATTCCCGTCCCTCAGCAAAGAAGAAATAAGAAAGAAAGCCGAAGCCAGCCACAAAGCGCATCTACACATACACAAAAGTCAGTCAGTCCCCAGGTAGTCGCATCCAGCCGCGTCTCAATTAGGAGCTCAGGATCATGAATTTCGCGGTAGCTCGAGGTAAATTAAAAGCGTCGCGCGAAACGAGCGCGTATAAGTTACGAGCCCTCACCTACACAGAGCACGAGGCTGCGCGTATTTGGTCTGCAGGCCGCGTCCCGATAACGCAATATTGGCGCAGCCCCCCGGAATACCAATGCGCCCGCGGCTCTGCGAAAGAGAGCCGCCGCAGTCGCCGCTCCACGAGAGCTGGATGCGGAAGTGCGTCGAACCGGCGCGGAGGGGCTGGATGAGGAAGAAAGTGAGAGTGAGGGAAAGTGAAGGAGAAGAGAGGGACGTTCCTACGGCGTCTACTTCTTTTTTCTTCCTCCTATTTGCTGTTTCCCTTGCCGGGGCTCGGGCTGCGCTTGTGTCTTTCTTTCGTCTTGGCGAAATGTAAAACCCATGTCGAAAGTTCCGAAAGAAGAGACGCCGGGAGGGTCCTGGAGTCCTTCCTCCTTCGGATTCGCTACATCGGCTCGCTTGAGGGACCGAAACACTTTGATGCCGGAGACAATAAAATAAATTTATTTTATAGCCGCTGCCATTTATTTATGCGCACTTTACTGCGCATCCTGACTATTCAAAGTTTGCCTTATCGTGGATAACAATTTTTTGTTCTGTTATTTTAGAATTTTGATGGGAAAATTGTTTAAAAATAATAATGGGCAATAAAACGACGTGTAATATCCGATTTTATTGTTCCACCAAAAAAGCTGGCAAAACTATATAGTACAGTCGAGTAGTTTGTCGATATTTTGTTAGTTGACGCGGCTGTCAAGAATTTAAAGCTCTACAAACATTCGGCGTATTTTTCGTTAAAAAAATATTTGATATCAAAGGTTACAGTAACGCGCAGTGGCAAATATGGGAAACCACAGCGGGCTGTAAGCCCACGTCCATATAGGTGGATATTGACCGGACTCACCTGCACGAATAAACGCGCAAAGAGAGTGACAGGGCTACGGGTTCTGAATTTTAATAAAACTTTGAGAATGTTTTTGCGAGGAAAAATGAAAAAATGAAACAAAAAAGCGAATCCAGACAGTTTATTCGAAGGAACTTTATATTCCCTTTCGCAAAATGTAGTGAAAATAATTCATGAAGCAGAATGACATTATTATGAAAGAGATGGAAATTTTGAAAAAAATATACTTGCCTACTAAGATAATCATTTTTACAGAAATTTCAAATTTTATGACGGATTTGATAATCTTATCATAGACGACGAGATTAGCATAAATCTAGGAAGATTAAAGAACTCACGCTTCGTAGAAAAACACAAGTGACAGTAGAACAATATTTCATGCGAGATTACACCTAAGTGTAATAATTCTCGAAAGCTTCCATTACTTTAATCTCGAAAGTAGTGAAAATCTGACTGATACCATGAATAAAAAATCGATAATTTTATGCAGCATTAATTGGCGCTGAATCCAGATTAACCCACAGTACCAAGTACACCTCTTGACATTTGCATCCCAACAATCTGTGCAAAACCCAGGCTCAAAAGATTCCAAGCCTAAGAAAAATCCTTATCAAAGACAAACGATCCCAGGGGGGCAACAAACCAACGCTCTAAGGGATGATCGGTCGCACTCTGATTTCCATGCGGTAGCTCGCCTTTATCCGCGTCCTAAAGACCAAGCTCCTTGACATTCACCTACACACTCAGAGGGTGCGCTAAGAAGAAGTACAGAAGCCTGCTTAGAAAGTCCCCTCGCAGCGCGCGTAATCGGCAACTTCGAAATACAGCTGCTTATATTCCCTTCGCGCGCCGCGAGCTGCTTTGTTTCCAGGCTGCGGGGGATTAATTAAAATCCGGTCCGCGAGATTCCGATTCGAAATTGCATTCCGGCGAGCTATTTCGCGCGTCTGACGCAGCGCTGCCTTGACGTTACGCGCGTGCGTGCGTCATCGAGCGAGCGTCGATTCGTAATAATGCGATTCTTGACTTATGAGCGGATGGGTTAAATGTGCGGGGGGTGGGGTGGAATCTGATATTGGAGTATTGTAAGCGGGTGATGTCTTGCTTGATCGAATGTTAAATTTTGCATGCTTTGGGTTTGTTTGAGTGTATGAATTTTCTGCTGCGTGGGTGGAAAATACGAAAATTTAGGGTCAGGCGGAACGATGGACTATAAAACTATACACACTTCAAAAAGGAAGAGAGGAATTTTTAAATTTTTTCTTTATAGAAATTTTATACCTCGGGTTTTCGCCGGCCAAGTTTATTAAATAACATTATTTTACAACTGTTTGCGTTTTTTATGAAGCCATCAAACTTCTCCGCGTATTATACTATATAAAAATAGAATTTAATTTTTCAGTACATGAAGCATAATTCAGAGCTTAAGCCCGGCTCTTATCCCCGAAAGCATAGAAAAAAACAAAATATCGAAATTTATCTCTCCCTCCACTTGCAAGCGCATAAAGTTAGTCCCTCTCCAGCAGAAGGCAAATTGAGTAAGCGCGCGGGCGGTGAAAGTATAAAACCGATTAGGCGCAATCATTCACCATGACCCAACTCATTCAACACGCGGCTAGGAGGGAGACGCTCTCTCCGCGAAAGCTCGCTCGTAAAAAAGAGATTCGATGCATAAATCAGCGATTGAAACGACACGGGCAATATTCGCGCCCCCCTCTCGAAAAAAATGAATAAAAAAAAAATAGAGGAAGAAGACGGAAAAACCGGCCGAATCGTAGGGGTGGAGCCGCGCGGAGGGGGGCGCATATAGGTAATCCGGGCGTAACCCAGAGCTAGTGTCGGCGAAGTTGCCGTAAGCTTTTCGCGCATCAGCACCGTGCTCGCAGACGAGCCACTCCTCGAATCTAGTCTCGAGCCTGGCCCGTAAAATCACGATAACTCGCCGGCGGGATATATAACAACTGGAAAAGTTTCGAGCTCGCGCCCCCTTCCGGCGGCATTTATACTTTTGCCGAGGGGAAGCCCGGGCGCCTCTTAGGCCTCGCATGCGCGGCTCTCGTCCCGCGCCGCTGTGAAATATGTCGCGATTTACACGGGAGATTGGCGTCATTGCCGCCTGGGGACCGGAGCACGCGCGATTTCTGGCCGTATATATATACGCTATGCTCTGTCTGGCTGCTCTCTTCTCTGCCGCGGCTGGTGTGTTATGGCGCTGGGATCAAAAAAGCATTTGCGAAATCCGACGGCTGAGCGAGCGGGGGCGGAGTGCAGACCGGGCGCGGCTGTGACCGATGCAAAATCGGACGAGGCGATGGTAAAGTGATCGGTTGGGCGGACTGCTAGTGTATGGAGCTGTAGCGCGCTGTGTTGGATGTATCAAATAACGGCGCGTACTCCTCGACATTGTATCGCGTTTCCGAGGCTCTGCCTGCTGTGTGAACTGGTCACTCGGATCACACTTGATACATTTTTTTTTTTTTTGCTAGGCATTTTTTGTTGTCGGTTGATAAGTTTAGGTGACTTAGAAAGTTAGGTTAGGTTCGATTTCGTACAGTTTAGAAATCGCGCTCTCAGTTTATAAAATTCTTTGGATTTTTAAAACTTCCGCCATTCTTTGAAGATAGTATAGAATGGTGGAAAACTTAAAAATCCAATGCATTTTATAAATTAAAAGCTAATTTGTCAACTACGTAATGAAACCTAATTCGGGTATGTACTTGCACATTTCTGTTATAATTTGTATAAAATTGTCTTTTGTATCTATTATTAACTTTTATGCATGAAGAAAGCTTTTCCAAATATGTTAAACAGTATGTTGCAAGCGACGTCCTGATATGTAATATTACGTTCGCGTTTCTGTACTACGCTGATTTAGTAGTTATATTCCCTTATACTACTCTGGCTCTCGACTGCAAATATAGTGTTACCAAGCCTGGATAGTACAAATGCTTACGTTATGTGTACACAGAAAATACAGCAAAGCATATTTACAAATTGGGTACCATCAGTAGAATTTGTAGTGGCTAGGCTTCGATGTTCATAATGCCGTATTTAATGAATGTACGAATGATTGCTATATTTATAAAATAATTAATACGTCGGCAATAAATTTATCTAAGGAAAAATAGCAATGCATAAAGTAGGATTCTTAAAAAAAACGCTATATTCCGTCTATCAAATAATTAACTTTTATAAATGAATCTTCAAAAAAGAAAAAAATCTTAGACGATTACATCTTAAACAATAAACTAACTTCGACAAACACTACATCTCTTTGCAGTTTTACGCATACACAGAGCGTCCGGTCGCCGAGCAGGCGGCGCTCGCTTTCCGAAGCACGTATCGTAATCTTACACGTGAGAGCGCGCCTAGCGTCCCCGGCCTGCGTACGCACGGACCATTCGAAGTATCCGAGTGAATAGCCATGGCTGGACGCGCGTGAAAGCAGCCTCCCCCGCTCTCTGTACGTGTGGGGCCCGCTGCGCAGCCTGCGGGGGCGGCCGGCGCTATACTGTCAAACTTCATCAGCATTCGTGAGCTGCGGCTCTGGAAGATTAATCCCACTGTAATATGGAAATGCATTGCGAATGGACAGGGCTGCTTCTTCGCCTTGGCTAGGAGCTCGCAGACGAGGGCCTCTGTATAGGTAGATGTGATCGAGAGATGTAGAATGTGGATGATGTCTCCTACGTGTCATTTGCTGTATAGATTGACGCATTGCTGCTCTCTTGAACTCTCAGCTTGACCGATGAACACCGGAAGGCTTTTACAGTTTGCAGTAATGCCCACATAATGCTAATATTTATTACATTTCAAACAAGTAAAAACAAAATTCAAAATATCAAAACGCCATGTCTTATTTATTCAAACAAAACCGCCGGCGCGGCGAAGCTAATGAGCGCAAGAGACAATCCTTATCAAACGATAGTCATAAACGTGCAGGTGGCCCGAGAGCCGCCTGCCAAGTCTGCTCTCGCGGCGCCTCCGGCGCGAGATGCGACACGACTGCTCGTATAGTGGCCGCATAAATCGAGGGCTTTACGAGCCTGCGCTCGTCAGCGCGCTGCAGGAGGAGCAGCAGCAACGATCCATTAGCTCACCTGCAGAGCGCCGCCGTAAAATCGCGCCCTCGCTCCCTCCTCCTCGAGAGAGCGGCTACTCTCACAGCGAGACAGGAGTCTGCTTGCTCGGAGAGAGAGAGAGAGAGTGGCCTGCTTGCTTGCAGGAGAGAGAGACACGCAGCTCCTGCAGAGAGCGCATCGGGGGGCTCTCGCTCGATCAGCAAACGAGCGATTGCCGTGGCGCGGCGGCGTATCTGCGCGCACGCCGGCGCGACTGCGAGTGCCCTCATGCAAATACAAGCGGCAGTAGTAACAGCCGCGGGTCACCGGCCGGCCCCCCCGACTATTAGCCGTAAGTCAATAATAAAGCCCTTGCCTGCGAGGCTGCGCGCCCCATAATGGCCGGCCTGAATTATCCCGTGCGCGCGTATTGTCCTCTCGCGCGGCTCTACTCGCAGTTTGCGGCGATGGAATTGTCTTGCCGCCTCTGTTCACTGCGCTATACGCCTGCCTTCTCGGGACTCATACTCGCTGGGCTTTCTCACTCTCGGCGCTCTCCCTACTCGTGTCTGGACGTTGTGTGGCTATTTGTATACGCGTTTTCTCTTGCTTCTGGCTACGAGATTTTCGCGCGCTCGCCCGGGGCTATGAGCTACTAAAATTCTTGGGAGCTTTTACGAAATTTATACACGAATGTGAAATCTGTTTCATGTGTCTTTTATCACTGGTCTCGTAAAACCTTTACAACTTTTTCCTTCGCGATCACGCTTTTTTTGATAAACTTTTGTAATACAACGTTTTTATCTTTTATCTAAATCAGATGGCCAACATTTCAATTCATCCTTGTCGGAAACATTATGACCAGTCGGCAATAACACTAAATTTTTTACTCCCAAGATAATTGTAGTGGCTACTTTTTAGTTCTGAAAAGCGGACATGATAGCACATATTTTCCTGCAAATTTTCGTAATTCCCACTAATTTTACGGAAATTATGGCTCAAGTATATATATGTATGACAACTTTAACAATAATAATCACTTTATTGCCCTGAAAAGCGGGTATAAAACGGAATATTATTCCTGTGAAAACTCAAATGTGGAAATAATAGTACATTAGGCCCCAAAGGGATAAAGTCGCATATCATTCGTCCCGAAGGTGGTTTGCTTAATGATTACCCAAGAGAATAATTGACTTTACTCTTCTGGTGCATATAGTACTTTATTTCCACATAACTGTGGCCACTTATTTGTTTTTATTTTATTTTTTTAATAACTTTTCCGTTTTTTCTAATAAAAAAAGCTCTCAGGGAAATAATAACCAATTATTTCGCAGGTTGATAATGAGAGATTATTTTTCTCTTAGGCCATTATTTCGCTTCTCGAGATATTCAGGAATAATATGCCACTTTATACGTGTTTTTTTGGGAAAGAAAGTAGCCATTATCGCTAACGTGGAAAAACAGTAACTTGAAACTTACTTATTTATCCTGATAGGAGACAACTAAAATCACTTTGTTTCCTTTAAAAAACAATGGCAATCAATTTCTTTCTTAACAGGGAATTAATGGCCTCTTGAGGAAGTGGGAACATTCAAAAATAAAATCTTATTAGTATATGATACCAAATAAGTTGCTAAAATTAAAACTGGAATTGCTGACCGAATGAAACGGAAAGCTTGTTACATTATGTATTATTTAAAGCGATATAATAACAAATCAATGTAGATAAAATGATTATGAGACTTCATTTTACAATTTCATTTAAAATATAAACAAAATATAATATATTGACAAATAGTTTTTATTTCATTTACTTATTAACTAAACGAATATTTGAAAATTTTTATTATAGAATATGAAACAAATCTCTACATAAAATACAAAGGAAAAAGTTTTTCTTTCGGTTTTCAATAATGACTTTCCCTGAGTTTGATGTTAAGTTTAAAGTTTAAAATACATTGTAATACTTTTAGAATTTCAGAATTTACATAATTCTTTTAGTTTAATAATTTCTCTTTAACAAGTAAATCTTTCATGTGTTTAATAAACAACTTTTTACTAGAAAAAAATGATCGAGTGCTATTTTATGGAGTTGTATGACAAGAGTCTACGTTGGGAGAAACTAATATTTGTAGAGTAATGGAGATGGATGTCGGTGGGCTTTTATAGCACAAGGTATCGAATTCACACGCTACATTTTTAATTAAACGAGCTGTACCCACTATATTGCTTTTCCCTCTTATGATAAAATTTGGGTAAATACAAGGCGTTAGGGAGCATGTTCGTGCAGTTTATTAAAAACGCACAGCTGACAAAATTAATCACTTTAATAATATTTTTGTTATTTTATTTGTATTCAAAATTTTATCAATTGGTAATATTATTTCATTTATATTATTTAAATATTTAAATAAATGTTCAAAATTTATAACAAAATTTTTTTAATTTTCTGATAATAACAAATTATCAAAGAACTCTGGTTATTTATTTAAAAATAATTTTTAATTAATAATTATAAAAAAACATTTCCTAGTCTTGATGTTTCTTATACAATTTATCAAAAATAAAAAATTTATTGCACATATACATAAAATTTAGTCAGAAATAAAGCTTTAAAATATAAAACTCTGAAATAGAGAAGATTGTTCCTTTGAATGATTACAGTTACATAATGCTCTATTAAAATCTAAAAAATTGTTTTTAAAAAATTTCATATTTCAGTTTATTTTTAATATACTGGTTCCTATTGATAAAGACGTATTCCAGAAACGTTTAAGAAAGGCGTATCATATGCGTCTAAGCTATTTCAACATTTCTGGAATACGTCTTTGTCAATATTAGATCCGTCGATACATTATATATGTTACGTTATCTTAAAAATTTTGAATCAAAATATTTTTTAAATTTACATAATGAGAAAGAATTATCATGTTTTGCAGTGTAATTCATTATTGTTATCGGTCATAATATTTGCATAAGAAAGACACGTTAATACAATACACTCAGTGTACTTGCTAATTACACGGAAATTGTTGTGTACTTAACAGACATTTTGGTCTTTGTCAATATGCAGTTAATCGAGTGCGGAATTCTGACGTCACCCCTGACGATTTCGTCTAACTTTTAAGTGTTTGTTTATTTTGTAAGTTTCAATTAGAATTTTACAAAGATACGTACTGCTAATTATACTTTTAAAGAAATTCAATAGATGTGAATTTATAAACATACGTAAATTATTCAGCTCGTTCGATCAGAGACAAAGTCTATCTTTAACAGTTTAATAAAATTAGAATATTGTACATAAAACGTTAGCAAACTGAAGGACACCGAGCAATGTGCATAAAAATCACGGAAAAACTTTTGAGAGCGCGAACGCTGCCTTTGACATTGACGGTAAGTCCGCAGGAGAATCCACGCGTTGTTCAATCGAAAACCAACAACTGGGGTCCAGTCGTATTCCGTTTATACGTGAGATGTGACTTTTTTCTGGAAAAATTAATGGCAGCCTTTTCTGCCAATGATGACGTCTCGCGGTTCAGACGTTTCATGTAGCGACAATCGGTGTTTTTATTTTTCGCAAAGTAGTCTCTCTAAACAGACGTAATAGTCAGAAAGGTGGGCCTCGTTTTCTATTTCATTGAATGTTTTTTTTTTCTTTATAATATCTTTGGCATGGAATTTTGACAATAGAAAAAGATGAGAAATGGAAGTGCGAACGGTGAGAGGAGAGGGAGAGAGGAAGAGACAAAAGCGCGTGAGCGGCGTATCTCATCCAAATGTTCTTCGTGCTCCATATACGAAACGGCTCACGGGAATATTGAAATATCCAAAAACATGTACCTTCGATATTCGATGGAAATTTCTCAAGCAGAATTCTTGGAAGAGCTTGAAAGTTATTTTTGAAAATAATAAATGATGTTTAAAATTTTTTATATGATAATAACGAAGATTTAATAATTAGTGCAAGAATGTAAAAATTTTAAACAACTAAAGCTTTGCTTTGTTTTCTTTAAATTGGTGATTAAATTACTAAAAGCTAGTCAGAAAACTGATTAATATAGTCACTGGCATTCTCATTAAAAGTAATAATTTAATGCTCATAAAGAAGCAAAAGTAATAAATACCCAATGAAAACGCTGAATAATGCGATATAACACAAAATTAGCATAAACGCCAGGACCTATAATAAAGCGAGAGGCCTTAATCTCGTAGATGAATATAACGCAGGCACTGTCTCTTAAACTAAAATGAGGCGCGAGTAGCGCCCGACGAACATACACATACAGCCAGGAATATGCAGCTCAGCATGCACAGGTATAAGTTAGAGCAGCGCCGAGGGTGGGAGTGGCTTAGCCGCTGTATTGTATATAGTTTGTACATCGACGTCTTCGGCGCGGCGGCAAAGAGCAACAGGATCTACAAGGATAGCAGCAAGTAGAGCCGTGGTATGAGCAGCCCGATGGGTTTTAGAGGTCGGTAAATTAGTTTAGTTATGCTCCCGGCAGGTACATCTCGTCGTTTCGACGGCTGCGGATAAAGTCTAAGTTCCGCGCGTGAGGAGGCACGTACGCAGGGAGATGGAGAGGAGCGCAAGTAGGTGCTACACGCTTTTCTTAAGATTTCGCGCGAGTCAAGTGTCGATTGAAACTTTTCCGAGAAATCCACACGGAGAGGAGCGCCGGGGCCGAGTGTCTGCCAGTGCGCGGATTGTATTGAAGTCTTTGGGGAGCAGCGTCGGAGAGCGGAAGTTCTCTCATCTTTAAAAACATGAAGTGAAAACTATGAAGGAGCGTCTTTCGGGCTCTTGGTCTGAAGGCTTAAAGGCCAATGTATAAGATTTTATCTTGTAATTTCTATTTTTGATTTTTATTGTTAGTTTCAGAAATGAACGTGGGATTCACTGATTGGAAAAAGTTGACTAAAAATTCTTCTTTAATTGCTTAATAAAATGGCACTTATAATTTTTAAATTATTATAATAATGTCGATTAAAAATAAGGCTGCTTTTGGTAATTAAAAGTAAATGAAACAACGGTTACTTTCTTTCATTGCATACCTGTGAGTCTTCTTCTGTAAAAATGGCATCAAAGGCAAACATTTTTGGAGCTGCTACGGTCGGTCTGCGATCTTCTGCTGTAGACGATTGTGCAGAGGCAGGATCGATTAGCGTCACTTGTTTCTTTCGTTTGTCAGCGCTAAAGAAGCTACCGCCTTCGCCTGATGAAACTCGTAACATTACTTTGACCTAAAACAAAAAACATTTTTTTATAACATTACATTTCAAATTATCTAAAGGTAGTTTAATAAAAGTTTTGCTTATATTTGATAATTTATGTATCAAATGTAATTAACACTATCTGCTATAAAATACATATCTAAACAATTTATATTACTCCATGAAATATCAGTATCCAGGGTATAAAAAAAATCATGAATGAAAACAAATTTCAAAAGAGTATTCAATTTTAAAAAACCTTTCAAAGAATGGCATTGTCATATAAAAATTTGTATAAAGTAATTTAGTTATAAAATAAATCGATAAACCGATCGATTCATAAAGTATCATTCACCACAAGCTTTTCCCAAACTAATTTTCCGTAACGAAGCCCTTCATTCTCCGGCCGAAGAGTTATTAAGCCTGGTCCGATAATACGCCCTCGTATCGCGCTTTTCATTCGGCGCACGGCACAATAGACTCATAAAAATTATTACAGTCGGCCATAGAAAAGGCATTACCGGCTGAATTAGCGGCGAGCGCAGGCCAGTGGACAGCTCTCGAACGCCGCCGTTCAATGACCGTCTGTACATATATATCTGGGCCCCAAGGGAATCGGCGAGTGCTCGCGGCGACTATCACTGAATTCGCCTATTTGGTAATAAAGTCTCGCGTGAAAATAAAGAACCCGAAAGCGCGCCGCGTTGTTGCTTTGCGCCAATTTACCGCGTTCTTTAATCTCTTATGGCCCTCGTGGATTCTGGACTGTATACGCTTTTGTTGTTCGCTCGCGAAATACTGTACTTGGATTTTCTTTTCAAATTTATATCAGGCTAATTTTTTAAGGTGAAGTTATGATTAATGCAGCTTATTTAATTATATTTTAGTTCGATAATTTGTAGTAGTGATTTTTCTAAGATATGTTTCTTGAATATTAAGATCTTTTTACTGAAACAAAAATTTGATGCAAACTGTCATAGACCATTGGTTAACCGAATATCCTACTTTCCATTATATAGATAAATTAATAACTTTGACCTGTTCTATCTGGCTGGGATTTTAAAAATATATTTGTTTATTATAATAGATTCTCAGTTTAAGTTAATTAGAGAGATCATATCTTTGATTTTGAGGAATAGCAGCTGATTTTTCATGCTTTCGATAAATAAACTATGTATTAATTATTCTTGTATGATATTCTTTTATTTCATGTTTTAATATTTTATGCAAAAATATTCAATTTGTTGATTTTTTGGTTTTGTTTAAACAAAATTTAGAAAATTTATGTAGCAAATCAAACACAACATGTGATGCCGCATTAGCAGAGATGCAGTACTTGTAACATCGCGTTGTTACAGTGTGCAATTTTTAATCCAAAACCGAAACTTCGACCTCATTATTTTTAGTTTATTTATTAAATAAACGTAACAAATGAAACATTTTTTCTAAATGTAAATACTCTATTGGCATTTAAGAATTTTTACTTATCTTCTAAGTTTGCATTAATAGAAACAAAAAAAATAAATGTCTATATTTTACAAACTAGTAACTTTAACATGTACGTAAAAACACATAGATCCTGCGTCATGCTTTTTTCGAAAAGAATAATTAATACATTTGATTTTATCTGTCATCGAGTTTCATCGGTAACGATAATCAATTATAATAATCAATTGATGGGCTCTTTAAATTTGTTGGTCTTATTGTCTGATATCCGTTTAAAACGAATATTCGACAAAAACATTTGCTTAATAAGATAAAGTATTAATTATTCCAATATTCATTATAAGACTGTATCTTATTGTTTTAAGAACAAAAATTGTTCATGCTTCAATCATTTCACAATATCGTTCTAGATCTTAAAATTGTTGTTTTTATAAAAATAAGATATTTAAACATCTAATATTTGATGTCAACTCAATTTTAACAAAAATAAAATTATGCCATTATGCCTAGAAGCCACAGATTTATTTACCAGATCATTTGTCGCGGCATTACTTATTGCAATTATCATCGTACCGTCATGTTTTCAGGTATCATTTATCCGGATTGAATAACGCATCAATGGTTTATTAATGCGATACCGGGAGAAGAGAAGTTCCGGTTATTTTAGTGGAAATTCATTGGAATTATTCCAAAATTTAACTAAAAAAAAAAATACGATGTGAAGCAGTTAAATTTTATTTATGTCCATAATATTTGTAAAAATAAATGATTGCGACTACAGCGGTGTCAAAATATTGTTCACTATTCGTCTGTAAAGTTTTAAAGCTTTGTGGCAAAAATTAGTATAATATATTGTTTAAATTATGTTAATTTTGAAATAGAAAAAAAATTCTCAATAACCTAAACAGTTAAAAAATAAAGTTTCAAAACAATTAAATTATCCAATTCATTATGATTTTGAGTTGGTCTGTTGATGATACAATTTTGCGGAATTGCTGATTTTTTAATAGGCTTTTTTACTGGTTACTGTATATTATTTCTTATTTTATCTTAGAAATTACTAAAATAATTTATTTATACATTATAGATTTATGCATAATTTGGTCTCATAATTATTATCCTCCATATTATATGCTATTCGATATCTTTATCCTTCTATTCAAGACATTCCTAATTTACTATTACAATTAAACGAAATAGCTATTTGACAGTTTAACAATTTGATAATCTGATACTGATTTGATAGCCTGTATTTCCTCTAATGGAAAACATGAATAAGACAACCAAGGAAACAGCTATAAATATAATAATTAACACTTCCTTAACAGTCAATTTAATTTTATTATCTTTACTGATTCATAATACAGATAAGCATTGCAAGTAAAGCAAATTGGAACACTTTATCCTCAATGCATTTTCCTTGAAAGATAAGTTTACGCTAGAACTAATACAATGCTTATGCATTATTTACATAGCATTTGAACAACTTATTGTAATATATTTTACGTTATAAATGTACTAAAAGAAATTATATTTTGTTAAATGTAATTTGATTATTTTATTTACAATTAAATTCATACTAATAATAATTTGATTTTGCATAGTTCATATCGACTTATCTTATCAACATTTTATCATATTATTATGGCATACAATTAAATTACCATTATATGCAATAATAAAATTTTTAACTCGTATTACTTGCGATAACTATAATTTAAATACACTGTAAAATATTACAATATTTCAATGATTTATTTATTTGAATTAAATAAATTAAAGTATATTGCATAAAGTTTTATACAAATTAGAAAATATTATTACGATGACTCATTATAAATTTTTCACGATATAAAAAATGATAATCTAATTGGACACTTACATAATTTATTTGATAAAAATATTATTATTCATTACTCATTTCATTAATCATACTAAGGAAATGCGACACTGACGATATTTATTGAAAGGGCCAATCAAAAGAATACGTGAGTAATACACACATTGGTTTTATTAATGAGGTTTGATAAGAACCGTGAGGTAAGCGTGGCTTTGGGTATAAATAACAGTAGAATCGCGGAAAACATTTTAAAGGTGAGAACCGTTTGAGGTGGTTACACGAAACAACTTAGAAAGAAACAATTTCTAAATATGACGAAAAGTATTTGTATTTTGATAGTTGTTGCTGTTGCTTTTATTAATTCTTCTCTTGGGGTGGACTACTGCAACATTAACTCTTGTAACCCTAAAAGTTCGCATACTTTATGCCGCTTTCAAGTATGTTTTTTGACTTAGAACTTATTGAAAGAATAATGATAAAATTACTATTGAATTGCCATATAAAATTCGAAAATCCATTCAAATTTGAATACATTATGTACATCATTATTTTTTCTCTTAATTAGAAAATTAATTTGTTTTTAAATAGAGAAGCGGCGCATCGTCTAGATGCACAGGCAACCAAGGTGGCGATCTGAACGATGACCAGAGAAATAAAATCCTTAACAAACACAACGAGTTACGACAAAAAGTAGCGAGAGGAGATGAAAAGAGAGGTAGTAATGGACCTCAACCAGCTGCAAGGAGTATGCCGAACCTGGTGTGTTTAATTTTTTTAATGACTAAACATTTTCTTTGCATGAAAAATCTTATTTTTAATATTTTATTCTTAGGTATGGGACTCTGAATTAGAACTCGTAGCTCAGAGGTGGGCCGATCAGTGTAGTTGGGGACACGATTCATGCAGAAATGTTGGTAAGAATATTTAAATCGAATCATCTAAATTTTTTTATTGACAGCCATCTAATGCTCTTATTTTTATTAAATAGATAGACATAATTCGTAAGACAATAAGATGAATATTAATAAGAATGTAAAATACTAAAACTTTTTTTTAAACATGTGGGCGTAAAACAGCTTTTTATGCATTTTACAAAATGCATTAATGCTATTTTACTCACACGTGAATTAAAAAATAATTTTTAACACAATTTTTCGTATATAACTATTTTGAACTTACAATATATGAATTATATGAATTATACAGTTATATTACAAAAAGTTTACGTCAATTTTAACAAATTACGAAATACGAAATATTTTTAACTGTGTATTCAATTCTAGAAACCTCTATAACTTTAAAGAAAAAACAGAACCATATTGCCGAATCAATTACGCGAAAGTTAATCTATTTTTAATTTTTAAATCAAATTTATTTCTAGAACGCTTCTCAGTTGGACAAAACATTGGAGAAATTGGAACAACTGGAAGCATAAAAGACATAAAACTTGAAACCTTTGTTCAAAGTTGGTACGATGAAGTTCAGTTTTTCGACAGAAATCAAGTCTCCAAATTTACGTATGTATTTGTTTATCATTATATTTTTTAAACACCAAATAGATCTTTTAAAACTATAATTCGTATTATAAAATTTAAAAAAATTTTCAAATTTTTTTAATATTTTGAATTATTAGATTATTTAAAAACGTATCTACTTGAATAAAGAATAAATAATAATTTAAAAACTTTTTAAATCTTTAAATTTTTCTTATTTAATTTATATAATTAAGTTGATTTATTTGTTGTTTCTAGATCTATAAAGGGGAGCCAAAACAAAGATGTTGGTCATTACACGCAAGTAGTTTGGGCTAAAACGACAAGAATTGGTTGCGGTGTGAGAAAATATCGCAAAGGACTATTCAATACAGTTTATTTGGTCTGCAACTATGGACCGGCTGGTAACTACATCAATCAGCCTATATATCAACAACGATAAAAAATATAATTTTTTGATACATGTACATATTACGATAAAAACTTTATTTATAAAAATATGTATAAAATGTAATTTATTATAAAACAATTTTTATTGAAAGAGTCTTTTTTATTGCGATCTAAATTCATTTTTCATTATATTAAACTATTGTTTAAGTTTAAATTAATTAGCGACTTTTTCAGTGAGTCAAAACATAATTTCAATCCATTATCTTTGAGTAAGCCATTAAAAAACATTTCCTTCAGATTATAGCGATTTTAATATTTACTACTACACTATATACCTGTAAAATATTATAATTTGAAGAGAGCTATTATTATTCAGCATGCATAGCCGCGCGATTCACGAGTATTGACAGGTCGACGTCAATCGAGGGAAGTTTCCGATCCCTCAGCGGCGCTGCATGTTCTCAACGCGCCACTATACTCAAGACGGGATAGAGAGAAGCGAGTCTGAAATATTAAATGCATCCCTTGGCGATCTTACTGTATAGAACGCCTGTATGAACTGTGACCACTAAAATTTACTCAAATTATCATTACTCCATAATTCATTCTTACACAAAGTATTTTTTTGTTTATTGCTTTGTCTTGAATTGTAAATTTGCATTTACATTTTCATACTAGTTAAAAATATGTTTAATGGATTTTATTAGATTTATTTAATAGATATTTTTAAATATTCTTAAAACGGCATACAAAATTGAAATTTTTTCTTTGTACGTTTTGACCGTTACACTTATGATTATCAACCGAGTAAATATATTCTGTTTTTTGTTTATCGGATCAGGGATATCAGGTTCTTGGAATACCGCCAATTAACACTTTTCTAGAACTTTGTCAGTATTAATAATTTACGTATAAGTAATTTAACATTATTTTTTTTTATAAAAATACAAAAAACATCAGAAAAGTCAAGGCTTATATTTATGCTTAAATTTCTTATTTTTTTTAGTAAAGTAAGACAATTCTCGTTTGAATTTAATTGTACAAGTTAACAAAATACAATTATTCTATTTGAAAATCTTTAGATTCCATTTGCAGTTTGAATAAATATATATAGGTACGTACCAAGTTACAAATTATTTTTATTGAATTGGTGAAGAGATGTGAATCATAAAATCCTATTTTTCGAAAATTAAATATTGATTGTTATTTGAATATAAAATGAAAACTTATTTAAAAAATATACTGAACCAAAGCTTTATCTTTGCGGAAGTAAAAAGCACGTAATATTATCTGATAAGCTCAGTTAAAATACAACAAAATAAATAAATATAATAACTTTTAGATTAAAATATGATTTATATAATTAAATCTTTTTTAAGTGATAAATAATTCTTTTCTCTGCTAAAGCTAAATTTTAAACAATACGCATGCATTCGGCAGTTAAAAACTTTATTAGATAAAGAGAGATATGTAGTTGCAAAAGCTATATTTTACAAATGTTTTCTTCTAGATAAAGTAACAAGGTTACCGCACTCGCGATCTTCAGACGATTTTTATATGATCGTCGCGCCTCCTCCGCGTATGCGTATTGTTCTGATCGTGGATCTACTCGTCCAGGAAATTGGGTTTCGCGATTCTTGTTTGCGATTGCGAGTCACATCCAGAATCCCCCCACCTCCCCCCAAGCATCTTTTGCATACGCGCGTGCGCATTCTGTGTTCCTTACTCGTCGCGCGAGCTATAGGACCAATCGTCTCGTCGACCGGAAATAAAGTAGTCGCGTCTCCTTTGCCCCCCGCGCCATTCGCGAAATTTTTCCTCCTCTCTTTCTCTCCCAGGGGCTTCTGCTGCTCCGCGCGGAAAAAGTTTCGCCGTGATCCTGCAAATAAGACATCTCGAGGTGAGGTAGTTCAATGCACGAAAGATTTTGCCTCTTTTTCTCCGCAGCTCGCGTACACGCAGGCACGCTGAATTATTTGCGCGGTTCCGATCTCGCTTGGGACTCGGCTCGATCTTGATATGTATAGATTGGATTTCATTTCGTCGGGATATTGAATTTTTGAGTCAGCAAGTCTATGTGTGTGCGTGTGTGTCTAGCTGTATATCGATATTCAATGGATCTGGCCTGTTGGCTTTGATGAAAGAGCTTTGCATGTAACAACCGCAAACTTGATTGCGTCTACGGTTTCAATATAATGATCAAAAACTGACCGACAGCTGACGATATTTGAATAAGAGTTGATTTTTCTTTTTTTTTTGGTTTTCAATAAAATTTTCCTACTATCCGTTTGAAATTTCATTCATTCATTTCTACAAATTGTCGTTTTCTTTAACTATACAATATAGTTTTAATATTCGCAATATAGTGGTATTTGAAATATTAACCTCAAATGCTTGCATTAAGATTCAAATATATGAATAATAAAAAACAGTAGGGAGTGACTCTAATGAATTTTCGTCGCCTCAATTATCCTGTTTCGTATGAAATAATGACTTTAAAACTGCCGCCAAGGATTTTACGACCTCAAGATCAAATTAAACTTCTGTTATGGCTCAGATGTGTCCAGAGGCCCCTGTTGAAATTAAAATTACGAGGCTTGAGGGAGCATAGCGTATTGTTAAGCAAGGAATTATTAAAGATCAAATTACCTAGCCGCGTCATCTATGTAATTAACAAAATTTTTCAGCTAGTTTCTCACTCTTACAATTAAAAAAATAAATTTTTTTAAAACAAAATCACAAATAATCTTACTATGACACTTTATTAATATTGTTAATCGATTTGCAGATTAAATACATTTTTAAATGGAAAAAGTGATTTACATAATTAAAATATATGCAATTGTGTATGTACTGCTTAAAGATTGAGCAGCTGATTATGTGTACCATAGTAGTAGGACTAAATAAACAGTCATTCAAGTAAGAAAATTAGATTAGTTCTTTTATTTTTAACCGAATCCACAGTTCATTTATGTTTATTTATAATATTCAGAAATATAATAATATGGATGTTTTAAAATTGATTTCTCTTTATAAAGAAAACAAAATTTGTAAGATCAAACGAATAATAAATATAATAAAAACTTATTTTTAATTGTCTGAACAATTTTATTCAAATATCTTATCTCACCTTGATTTCCTAAATTTTAAATCAAGTGATTAAAAAATATTGGCTATCGCCGAATTACAGTGTACCTTAGCTCGCGACTCGTTCCGCAAGCCCCACACATTCAAGAACTGCGGTACTCCACAGTCAGAGTACTACCCTTAGCCTACAGGGCGTAAGAAGCGCCAGTGGGCTCTATCTCCTCCCCTCCTTCTCTCACCCTCTCGGGAAACGTTGAATTTCGCGGCTGTCACCGTCGGCAATAGGGAAGGTGAGAAGGAAATAGGGGAGGATCTTCGACAGCGAGATGCTTGCTCAAAGATCATCCTGCGGTACTCCGAAGGTAGCCTAAATAATCCGTAAATCGAAGGGTAGACTGCGTAGGCGCGAAGGGGGCGGACCTACACCCTTCGTTAAGGCGATAGTCTAACGACATCATCGAGCTCGGGCCTCGATTGCTCGGGGACACGCCCTGCAATTAGGCGGACGTTAGGATTTCATCATTTTGAAGATTTGTTGAAGCGTTCAAGGGTGTAATTAGAAGCGAATAAAATTAATTTAATGAGATAAATATTAATAATTCAAATTTAATAAATTTAAAAAAAGTAACATGAAAACATAAGCTTTTATATTATCAACATTATTTGTCGTGAAAAAAAATATCGAAAAGCAAATTTATCCAATTTACATTCAAAACGCATTGCATCAAAGCATCACATTACATCTCACGTCGTAAGTCACCCAAAGCATATAGACAATACCCTTTTTTTACACACGGCCAGCGCGATTCAGCCCGGGGTTCATAACTTCTCGCATGGGTAGTCAGACGGATCAGTGTTTTTGCCGGCGAAAGAGTCTGCGTTTATACCAAGCCGCGGCGCAGAGGCGACGTGACGTGTATACGACGCCAGCGGCGCGGCGCAGTCGTATCTAAATACCTGGCCCGCGGGCTGCGACTCTATCAACGGAATTTATGCGAGCCGCCTGCGGGGGCCACTCGACTTTAGGAACGGGGGAACTCTCGCACCATGAAATGGGTCAGGGAGCCTCGCGAACCTTTACTGTATATACTAGCGCAGCGCGCTCGTATATGGCGGAGAGGTGTTGGGGGAAAGGGAGGATATAGAGTGGAGAGAGATGATTTTCGTCGCGCCACTTCTGCTCCTGGATATAGCGAAGGGCTTTTGCAAGAGGAATGTTTCGCGGAGCATGAAATTTATGGTAAAGCATGGCGGGCTCGCTCTAGATCATACGGGACGAAACAAAAATAACTTGTCGCCGCTGCGATGAGAAATTACTTGAATTTTTTTAAACAATTATTTATTTTTTTCTATTTCTACTATATTTCTTTCGTTTTATAGTCGCGCTTTTCCAACACGTTTACTGCTTTCATGCTGTTTGAATTTATCATAAAATTTCTTATTACCTTTTACTTTAAAAACATTTGATAAACGATAGTAATTTATCATTTATACAATTCTGATTATATTTATGTTATCACTGTATAATATTTGTATTTATTTTGAAACTAATTTAAACCATTCAACTATAAAATGAGAAGCTTGTTAATGAGAAGTTGTTTCAAATCTCAGACAAGTTCAAAAATGTTTTATGACGATAATAAGAAGAAACATAATCCACGCTGTGCTCCTATATGTATATACAATTTGGCAATGCGCGTGGCCCTCTTGGCCTTTGAAGCATATAGGCATAAGGGAAGCACGCCGCAGCTCTCAAGAGGGTAGTGCATCAGTTAGGGCTGTCAGTCATCTAGGATGGCAAACTGGAGCGTGCCACACGCCATCTTAACCCTATCCCTGTAGAACGGCTTTTGCTTAAGCTATGTACACCATAATGGCTATATAATGCTAGATGTATATTACGTTTAATGTAGAATCGACAAGTGCAACTATTTGCATCAACAAATATCTTATGATTCATAATTTTTTACTCGATCTACTTTATAATAAGCACTGCAGATTAAAACAATACATTGTGCAACCGACATTATCTTTTTTATTGTTGGCGTAAAATTATGTGTAATATTCTACTAATATTTTACTTATTTTAATGTTTTCTTAATAAATCGGTACGAAAAAACAATTACTTTCCTTAATTAAATCATCCATACTTATAAACGACATCCATTAGTCAAGAATATATAATCCCCCCACATCACTTAAATAGTAGCAATTAAAGAGACGCGAGTTTTCGAGGATAACTTTAATAGCCTCTAATAGGCGCACGAGTACAGCGGCAGGATTTTTTCGTCCCTTTTTTTTTGTTATCCGCGCGCAATCCTCGCGTCCCTAGCTCCCCCTCTCCTCTTGAGCGCGATAACGTCCCTCAAAGCCTTACGGCAATAAGTCCACGGATTACGCGAGTCGCGCTGCTCTAAGAACAGGACGTGGCACTCGGTGAAGTATGAACGTCATCAATTTTCGCGCGGGCCTTCGTTCGCCTCCCCCCATCCAAAAAGTGTTTCTCTCTAAAGAAGCGGGGGCGGCGGGGGAGAAAGAAAAAAAAAACTGAAAAAAGACCTGATTTATACCCGGCTTTGACTTTCTCGCCTGTAGCTCAGCTGCCTCTCTCTTTCGCTGCTTCGTTTCTTCGGGTTTCTTGGCTTTAGGGCGGAGGCGCTCGAGCGGATCGCGATGATCTTCCTCGAAGACTCGGCCCCGTACGTGCCAGTCCAGGTGCTCTCGAGATAGAAAAGTAATTCCGTCAAAGCGGATGTGCGAGCGAGTAGAAAACAAGAAGGGAAAGTGAAATTGGGCCTCGGCAAAGGCATGAACGAAAATTGCGGCCCGAGCTCTCGAGGCTTGCGGAGGATAACTCGATAAGAGTTACCGGTCACCAAAGTCTTTCCTTCTCTCGTCTCTCTTTTACCCAGACTTGTCTTATTCCTTTTACTGCTCCTCCTCTTGTCGACCGGCTCTTCGCCTTTATTTTCCTTGTCCCAAGGAACCTACCAGATATTGCTAGCCCGGAATTCAGTTTTTCGCTGCGATAACGAGGGTAATCAAGTTCTGTCGCCTCCTTTCAGTTTGACAATTTTTCAGGAAATTGTGCGTCATTGAGAGGCACGGATAAGATAAATATCTCTTTGAGAGCACCTTGCACCCGGAAAAACAAAGCTAATGCAGCAAAATATTCTTAGCGCCTTAAAGAAATATCATTTTTCTTTGCGATTTTTTTTTCATCTGTATTCAATTTCTTTTGAATTTCTTACTAAATATTATCAGGTAGATAAAATCTTTATGTTCTTTAATCTATTTATTCTTTTTTTATAACTTTTAATTAATTCAATTTAAATATTAATATGATTGTATTTCTTTACTTAAAAAATGTATTATTGAAAATTACAAAAGCGTTTTAACTTGTAGACACAAGAAAGACTGTTACATAAAGTGACTGTTATCAGATATAGGTTAAGCTAAGTTATTGCATATTCATATATTCTTTTCACAATGAATAGTTTTAATAAATAATCTTTGATTATTCTGTTCACGTAATATAGATCCTAATGATTCTAAATTCCAGGTATCCCAAAAGAACATTTTTAAACGTAAACGCTTATGCAGATTGATTTAGGAGCTTAAGTCGATAGATGCATTTCCGACAATGGCCGCGATAATAATGGAAGCGAGCACGTACCATTACGTAAATCTTCGATAATTTCGGCGGCTTAGCCTGTTCATCTGGCAGCGCAAGCGCGCGGGATCACTAAATTGGCTGGCAGGCGAGCGAGAGGAGAGAGAGAGAGAGAGAGAGGAGAGGTTAGCGTATACAGAGCGGAGAATGCAAATTGCTCGCGTCTGACTTACGGCGGAGCGCAATAAATCTCCGCGAAGACGCGACGATTGGTGTCTCAACACCGGGATCAAGTTCTGGATTCGCGTGGGAATTGGAATTTCGACGCCTGAGACTGCCATGGAGCCGACTGTTGGCGTTGTCGGGCTCAATTCAAGTTTCTCCCGTTGGTATTGAATCAAAGCAAAATATAAATTACTTTTATAGTTTTGCCGCGCAGGAAGCGAATTCGCTTCATTGAGTTACGTACTTTACTGTAATTAAGTTTGAGACTGCGCGAAAAAGTGAGACTAACTAATTTTTACAATACTTAATAGATTGTTAAGAATTTTATGAAATTTTCCTTAATTAATAATTTATTTTATCGATTTTGTACATTATATTTATAGGGAAAAGTATATACATAAAATACAATAAAAGTAAGAAATTTAAAGAAATATTGAAAAAACATCACAGCAATATTGCCTGAATACTGCCACGATATTCCTACAATATCCCTACATTATTGGTGTAAAAAAGTAGCCAGAACCTACCGATTAAGAAGAAAATAGTCAGAAGTTTGATAAAATTACAAGAAAAGGAAGAGAACATGGGTATTAGATAAATATTAAAGAAACATCGCTGTTATGTTATGTAAACAATGCTGCAATATCATTCTAATATTTCCACAATATTAAACTAATATAATCCCGAAATATATTGGACGAGGTATTAATAAGTGTTTTATCTACTTCGTATTCAAAAGATGTGAAACATATAAAGAAAAAGTAGCATTCGGCGATTTTTATTTCACACGTGTAATTATTTAGATTAAAATTTTTTTTGTTACATATTTTCTCTTAATACAGTCGTATTTTACTGTTTTAAGTATTTTTTTCTTAATCTATTACCTACATATTACGTATTAAAATGCAAAAACTTAATACATTATATCTGACGACCAATAAATAAACTCGATAGACAATCTATCAGAATTACGCGTACACGGAAAATCTTAATTTTAACGATTTGCATCGGGCAAAACCGTAGATAAGGCAAAGCTTTCATTGAGCCTGGACACGCACTGCGCTATTTTGCGTACATATGCTGCCTAATAAGCGAGATAGGACGAAGCATGCATTAGTCCGATAGCGCATGAGTATACACAATTCAGCAGGCGCACTACCTCTCGGCCGCCACTTCCACTAACCTTTCTCATGTGTCTAGCGAAGGAAAAAAGGAGCACGGCAGGAGACGCGAGGATAAAGGAGAAAAAAGCAGACGCACCATTCGAGGAAATGAGAGAGGCGCGCTGGTGCGGCCAGGAAGGAGAGTAGCGGCGAATATAAGCGCAGGTGGATGCAGCTCGGCTGGCTCCTAAAATAATCAGCGAGCTTCGAAAGCGCCTCGCCGCGGGCCTCAGCCGGGGGCTCGTCTGCCGTATAAAAAATTACTCTTTGCATCGCCTTGGCTCGCCGTATATGCGCAGAGCGCTTACCATATTTTTATGCCGCTTGACCGTATCCCTGGCCTTCATGCGAACACACTTCACTTGGCGCGTGAGCGCCGTTTTCGCACCTCTTTACATATTCATAAGAGACAGTCGTGAGAAGAGTATTTCGCTGGCGTCCTAGTATTACGTGCGGATTAAAATTTTCCGGCGAAAGAGATGAGTATCAACTTTCGTATATCCAGAGCGATGAATGCAAAGTATTTAAACGAATGTTTTATTACTTGTGAAATTATTGTTTTGCAGTTGTTTGCTTTTATCTAATTCACTATGCGTTCAAACACATAAACAGTTATTAATAAATCGAAGATTTATATTTGATTGACACAGCGATAAAACAGCAAAACGTGAGAGTTCATATTTCAATTTGAGCCGCGTCACACTTTTATCAAGTCAATATAACGTTCTTCGCAAAAGGATAAAATCTTTGTTGCATTATAAATCCGCGGTGCAAACAGCAATTTGCCGATTATTCAGCAGTCAATAAATACGCGCGAACGCGCAAACAAGTGAAAATGCAGCGCGCTGTCCTGTTTTTATCGAAATCCCAGTCTTGATATACACAGAGCTGCCAACGCGCTGGCGAGTATACAGCAAGTGACTCAAGCGCGGAAGTGAACGCATCAGGGAGACTGCGCTAATATGCAGGAACGCGCGCGCAGGACTGCCGCGCAATACGGGAACTTGTCAAATATATCATTCCAGCCGATATCCGAAGCGGAGCCGGCGCATATACATATAGTATATATGGAGCGTGCATACACATGCGTGCGGCGCCGGCAAACTTTACTCAATTTTCTCATTTCCGGCGGGAGGAGCAAACAAGCTGCGTGAAAGCGAATGAAAAAGCAGAGACGGCTATGTGTATTGAATTGTTTGCCGAGCCGAGTAGGTACGGATGAGCCGACGGAGTTACATTGGGCTTCGCAAAGCTGCTGCAGTCTACTTGGGAACTTCAACAGGTACACTTATCGAAGAGAGGGTTAATTGACTTGTCGTTCTGGCTAGGTTGGGCTTCTGCTGCAGTGTACTTTGTCACGCTCTCCTCGGCGGGAACGTTACGTAAGATAAAGGGCCGCTGCAATAGGCGTTCGCTGCTAAAGTACTTTTTGAACTTACGTAAGATTGAGAAGCTACCGACACGCACTATAAATTTATTTGCTAGTTTAGGAATCGATTGTTCTGCCTGTTCGTTTCTCTCTAAAGTAAGAGGCTTTTACACTTTAATGGGATGTCTTTATAGACTGATTCTTGCTTGAAAATAGAAAAATAACGTTTTTATGCAAATAACGTTAAATAATACACAATAAAATTGTAATAATAAATAGGAGCATTGTTAAAAAATAAAATTGTTTTATACGCACGTTTTTCATGAAAACAATAAAATCTCATTTCAGACATGAACGAATGATAATAATTGTACCCTGCTGTAATCAGTTTTTATGTATCTTCAAATTTCACAAATATATTTTTGAAAACTTTCTTTTTACAAATAACATGCATACATATTTAAAAAAAAAAACAATCATCAGCTATACTACTAAATTTCCTAAAAATCAAGAATAAACCTTTACAAAAACGCCTCCATGATAAACAAATCCTAGCATCATCATTTCCAAGACATAAGCACACCGCGTCCCGCTGACAATGAAGATAACGCCCGGCCGTACGACGGCAAAGCTCCAAGCCATTGCTTCTTATCGGTGGCGCGCGGAACAAACGAGCATACGCGCGTCGCCCTCGCGTTTTAATAATCAATGAAGTGCATTGGAGTAACGGAGCGCGGATCTGTTCGTCGCGACTCGCGGCGCAGAAGCGAACGGAGCACGCGTCGGAGGAGCTGTCCTACCGGCTCCATAAAACTTTAACGCCGCGCGTAAACCCGTCTGCGACAGAAGGCGAAGTTTAGCCCACATTCGAGCCTTTCCGTCCCTCGTAAATCGAGCTCCGCTCGCGCGCAGCCACTTTCATCGGCACACGCGCCCCTTTCCCCCCTTTCTTTCCTTCGGCCTGCAATACTTTCCCTGCTGCGACACGTCTGTTACGTAGACAGCGGGCCACAGGGCCTCAGGAGGCGAGAGGGCGCCTATTCGATTTTATGGGAAACTCGGAATAGCTTCGTGAAACGTCGCCAATTCGGGAAAAATGAGAGCTCCCCGTGTTCGCGAGCGCGGCCGTACTTTGGAGAGAAAAAAAGAAGAAGGTTGAGACCGCCGGAAACTCTATCAGAAACTTATATATTTGTGCTTCGGGAGTGCAGGCTCGGGCGCACGAGACTCCACTGTTCCCGCTGGCGCGTGAATCAATTTGCGGCTGTGCCCTTTTTTTCGAGCGAGCTTGCGCATGTACCGTGAGGAAATTCTTTTTGCCAAGCGATGATGAAAGTCTCAAGTTTTTCCGGTTTATAATGCATTGGGTTTGCCAATATTTTAGGTAAAACGAGACTAAATAATTTTCAATAACAGTTTTTTTAGTATACTTTATATGGAGAGTAGAATGTGAATTTTAAAATGACAACAAATCGTGAAATATTGTTTGAAAAAAGAATAATCTTTTTTAGAGAGCAGTGAAGTTATTTATTGACATTTTACAAACCAAATATCTTTTTCGTCTGGGAATGTTGGAGATGTGCAAAAGAGAAAATAAAACTATATTGTCACGCCACGAGTACAGTTGTGTTCAATTTTTATATCGACATCAATACGAACGGGATTACGGCATGAGATTTTCAGAAAATATTTGTACTACTCGATATAACTGCATTTTGCGAACAAACCGATGAACTTAGCGAGTTGTATATATATAAACGGCGAATTGTAGGAAGAGGAAGAATTACTTTTTATCACAAAAACATACTTGAAAATCATATGGATTATCTTATTAAATCAGTTGATTATCTTATTAAATTATTGCCTTATACGAATTGCAAAAGCTAACTGCTTTTCTTTAGCCCATAAAGCGTATGCAAACTATTTTTATATAAATGCAAACTATTTTATATATAAAATAGTAATTACAATTCTCTAATAATCATAAATTGTACCGAAAATTTTGAAAGCTTTAAAACTTGCAAGTGTTATAAATACTTTAAAAAATAGTACATTATACAACAAGGGGCAAAAGTAGCAGATTTTTCCCGAGGGTGAGTTTACTGCCCGAGCAGGGTAGAATATGCTACTTAGGGTAAATTATGCTACTTTCGCCCCGCATTTCAGGGGCAAAAGTTGGTGTTTTCGGTCGGGTGTGGAATAAACATGTTTTCATAAATCTATTTCTTGTAAAGCTTTAACGTCAATTTCAGCCTACATTATTTCAAAAGTTAATTCCCACTTTATATCCAAAGAATGATCGTATTACAGAAATTCTATTCCTTACATCGTATAATTTTAAACATCTTTCAAAATACAAAAGGCAAGCGAGACATTAAACCCGCTACATAAAGCGTTATATAGCGCAAAAGTATTGACCCCCTTATTTTCACGACGCTCTATAATGCAGCGCGAAGTTACACTGTTACATCTACGACTTGACTGTCACGCCTCTCGCAGCAGGGTGAAAAAAGTCCGCACGGAATGAAGTCGAGGCTAAATGGAAATTCGCGATAGAATTGCGCCTGGATCTCTTATCGCTTCCGGCGTTTCTTTCTTCTCTTCGTCCTTTCCTTTCATTTTCGCTTTCGCTTTTCTTTATCGCGCCCCGATCCCATCCCGTCCTCTCTCTCTCTCTCTCTCTTTTTGGCGTACTTGCGAGTCCCTCCCCCCGCGGGCTACACCTTACATGTATACGCGCTTACCTAAAGCGCGAGTCGAGCTAGCGCGCGCAAGCCAATCTGAAAAATTACCGTTTTATTCATGAACTCGGCCAATCTAATCCGATCGGCTGTGAAAAAACTCGTCGAGCGTTCGAGTACTGGCGAACGATTCAATCGCGATCCGTTTTAAATTCCAGCTTCACGGGGGAGAGGGCTCGTATCAAAGAGGCCCTCAGGCCATTTTTCACGCAAAAACGATTATTTCCCAGCGCACACGCGGATTATAATCTATGGCAGCTCGTGTACCGCTGCCTTTTTTTTCCCGAGCGCTCTCTCCTATCTCTATGTCCGCCCGCTCGCTCTTTTCTTTTCCAGGAGAGCCGGCCATTTGTGCGCCGCGGCTCTGTTTCATTCATTTTTTTTTCTTTTATCGCCCCGCTAAGCTGCATGGAGAGCGCGATATACAAAGCGCTCTGTGCTCTATATATGCTGCGTTCCGTGAGCTCGTTTCGCTCCAAGCCCAACGAATCGCACAACCGATTCGTGGCAGACCGAACAAAGCTTTCATTAATTTCTGACCAATGCATTCTCTATCGAAAGTTTTTTATCGACTTTTTATGTTTTTTTTTTTTGCGCGGATTTGCCCTTTGGAAGTTCGCTAAAATTTTAATTCTATTATGGATATAAGATTTATAATTTATTTGTTTAACTGTTAATGTAAATAATTACTTGAACTGAAAAGATGTTTATTAATTTATCGAATAAATTAGAACTCCGAAAAACATAACGCGAAACTGTTAATGCAACAAAAAGGGAAAAATCAATTAAGCTGCTAGCTGCAGTATTCCCTTAGCATTCTGCACTCTTGATAATAAAGCAGAGTTAGAACAGGATTTACCGAGAAAAGGCAATGACGTAGAGGGCGCGACGTTATAACTAATAGGACGTTGCACTTGCTAACTCTTTTACGCGGAGAAAACGCGCCTGCGAGGAGAAACAGCGCCGCGGGTATCGTAGGTATAATAAAGGACGTAGGGCGCGCGTGTGCACAGCCCGACTGTGGATTAATATTAATTGCAAGCCACCGGGTGGTGATTAAATCAGCCAGAGGCACGACAATTCTTATTCGCTTCCCCCTTTGGAGCTCGGGCTAAGGCAGAAACGAAAGGAGCCTTAACGTGTACTAGCTTCCTCGGTAATGCGGCTTTAGCGCCTCGTACCAGCTCCAAAATGTCGTCTACGTATGTGTATGATGAATGTATTTACTCCTTACTTTTTCGTAAATTTATTAGAGTGTTTACGCAGGGAAAGTAAGTTGAAACTTGAATTATTTTGTAAATTGGATGATACGTTGTAATTTAAAAGTTCATATTGTAATTTATAATGTATTTATCGATTATTTAAATTCTATTTATGCAAACAAAATTATTGATTAAAAATATTAATACTAGAATGTTACATTAAAAAATTCAAATGAGGAAGAAAAGTGCAAAAAGAGGATAAAAATAAAATAGAAAAAGAAGAAATTCATGATATTCTATTGCTCGATAAAAGTTAAACAAAGCGAAAATTAAGGCAATTACGTAGCAAATTGAACAATTTTGTTTTCCGACCGCAGAGTACAATTAGCTACTCAAATAGTGTGGTCTGTTGCGCGAAAAAATTACAGTAACTAAATTGCAAGATAGTGAGTCGTGAACAAAAAATAGTCTTATATATACTGCAATCACCGGTTTAACTGTATGTTCACTACAATTAAAACAAGTAATTGTTTTTCTATTAACTCTTAAAAATAAAATAAAATAAATAATTCAAGTATAGTTATAAAATCGTTGAAAATACGATGTTAAAAAAAAGTAATATTGGATATTTCATACACTCGATGTATTAATCGCAATTATATCTTATATGGAGGGCTCAGTGCCAAAGGGAGCCAAGTCCGTTTTGAAAAACGGTCTTTTTTTAATGAAGAAATCCGTATATTTTTCAAATTTTAATAACAGAAACTTAGTTGTCCTTGGATTCTGCAATATCCAAACACTATTTACGTAAATAAGTATATATGATCTTTCAAACTAAATGTTAGTTAAC
>UELX01002566.1:0-29941 GCA_900480035.1 Eupelmus urozonus | reverse complement strand
TTTAATCATAACAATAAAAGTTTAATTAATTCAATAAAGGTTTCATTGATTGAATTAAAAATTTAGTTGATTCAATTCAAAAGCCATCCAACGAAAACTAAATTTTTTTCTCAGTGTACATTACAGTAACTGATACCTTAAAATTTAGTTTAAGGTTGTCAATTTTTTTTTCTTTAAAGAATCTAACTAAAAGTTCATCGAATACTTGATTTTTCACTATAAACAATTTTACTATTTCATACATCGACCACATTGATTAAAAGCGAATAATAAATTAATTAGTTAGGACCAACAATTTGTACATTATAAGGCCCAAACTAGAACCTAATTACGAGCTCACAGCCAGAATCACACTAATAATTCAGCAACTTTAATTTTTCCAAACGGAATGAACAAACTAAAAGCATTCATCCGCTAGCGCAAGCCCGCTAGCAAAGCAAGCATAAGCGCGTATTTACGAAAACATGCGTGAGCTTCTACAATTAGTGCGCTAGGCCGCTCACACTCCTCGCATTAATCCGGCTCGCTCCTCTTATTTGCCTCCCTATCGTATATTTCCCCTTTAATTTTCCTCATTATTTTTTCAATTCCCCTCTCCCTCATTATCTCCCTCGCTACATCTATCTCTCTCTCTCTCTCTCTCTCTCTCTCTTTTTTTTTATTCGGCATTGTATCGTCCTGACTCACTTTCTCTCGCGCACCCCTGTTTCGTCGCTCTCTTTCTCTATCTCCGGGCACTGCGCGTCCCCGACCTCGACTTGACTCGGCGAGCCACTCGACACAGAGAGAGAGAGAGAGAGAGAAGGAGAGAAAGAACCAAACCGAGCTAGCTTCAAATGAAACCCGACGCACACACGCGCGTACATATACACGAAACGAGCGAAAGGGAGAGGGATAAAAAAGAAGCTCAGCCCGCAGGCTATACAGTACCGGCCAGCTGGCCAGTCTTCTTTCTCTGTTTTCATCCCTCCGCGGGTGTCTGATGTATCCCGAGAGCCGCACCTGTCCTGCTCGCCGCTTTAATTACGCCGCGCGCGCTCGCGATGTACACACCGTTTTGCGCATTCGCGCGCAAGCGCCTGTATACATCCGGGATAATTCGTTACCTCCGCTCAGCTCCGTTTTTTTTTTTTTCGGCAGCCAGAGAGAAAGAAAGAGCCAAATGAAATTCTTCCTTACGGCTCGCATTTTTGCGCGCCGGGCGAAAAGAGGAGGTGGTTTGTTTGGCTGCTACTTTACATTCGGTGGGCGAGCTGCGCGCGGAACTAGGTTGGTTTTAACGAACTTTCCTTGGGAACAAAAGACTGAGTGCATGAATGTCGCGCCTCGCGGAAGGTCGTTACGCGCGATGGGACGTTTTTTGCGCGGAATTATTTTCGCTCTAATAATGCATATGCGCCCCCGGGATATATACGCGGGATGTTACAATGCGCGCGCTTATTATGTGCCAGTGGATACTTTAGGAACCTCGCCGAGGCGTAAAACATTTAGCTTCCCGCTGTAATCCGGCGATTTTTCTTTCTTCTTTTTTTTTAAAGATTCGTCGATTCAAAAGAATTTTTCATTCGTCGCGCGCGACCTGGTTTCCTAAAAAACTCTGAGTCCGCGAATTCGCGGCTGATATTCCCGGAAAAAAATGTGCGACGAAAGAAGCCCGGGATCCTCAATATGAATAGTCATTATCCGAAAATCCAGCGCGATCGTCGAATGACTTGCAAATATTCTCGAATATCGCGAGAGCGCGCGCGCAATCTGGCCGCGCTTAAACTTTCCCGCTCGATTCCCCCCGAAACTCGATTCTCCGCGGCTAATATTATTCACGATGCAAAAAGGCAGGTCGGAGAGGGATCTGAGACGCGCTCCTCCCGCGCGGTAATGTCGAAACGGTGAACATAGAGCCGCGAGGAGTGAGAGAAGAGAGAGAGAGTCACTTGTGCGCTGGTGTATACAGAGTGCCGAAAGTAACTTCGCTAAGTGTACTTACTGCCTTCGCATAATCTCATAAGCGAAGTCAAGTTTACCAGGGAGACACGCGCCAGCCGCCGGGGGATCAATTCCCCTCGCTTGGCCCTGTAGCGTCTTTTGCTGCTGGGTTGGAAGATTGTAGCCTTTCGCCTTGACTTCCTGAGCGATTGATTTTTTTCGTTTTTTTTTTTGGTGGAGGAAGTAGCCTTGAAATTGAAATTTATGCTCAGAGATTGTTTTGTAGTTTGATTTTTTATTTTTACGTGCACTAGTGACAATTTGCATGCTTTGCGCATTTTTTGTTGTCTTTTGGGCTTTTCTTAAGTTTTCAGGTTAAAAATTCTTAATCTTTAAATTATCATTAAATTAAAATGTATTCATTAATTATATTTTTTATAATTTAAATTTTACCGCCTATTCAAAAACAACCAATCAAATTGCGTTTTAAGCGGCTTCACTTTTCGTGTATCTCTTTTTTAAGTAGAAGATTCGTGTATATCTTTTTTAAGAAGAGATATTTCTTAGATTACTTTAAAAAGGTATTCAACTAATAAAGATTGAAATAATTTCAAGTGAACAAATGAGTAGAAGGCAAATCTTTCTTTCAGTACCCTCCAAAAACACCAACACTAAAAAAAGTGAATCCACCCAACGCCTTCATAAAAAGCATAATTTTCCAGCCCACTTTTCGCAATCACAGCCAGCCCCGCCAACCATTAACAAAATTCATTCCCGGAAAGCCCCTAACTATCCCAACAATCTCGACCCACCGCTGCACAAAACCTCACGGATATCCTCCCTCGTTAAACTTAAACAAATTTTTCCAACCGGCCCTCTCCATTCCCGCGGCAATAATCCCTTAGGAAGCGCTCGAAATCCCCGTAGGAGTAGAGGCGCTCGCAGACGTCGCGTGCACGAGTGCATCCCGCGCTTATCCGAATCACGGCGGCATGCGAAGTGCTTAGTTAGCAAGCGCCGAGAGAAAGATCGCATCAACGCGGAGCTTAATTCAGCGATGACTAGAGCGCGATGTCGTGTGTATAAGCGTAAGTTGGATTATGAATGGCTTAATAGGACGTGAGTAGACGCGCTTAAAGCTGCGTGCGTTTACCTACTTTTGCGCGGCCGTTCAAGAAAGTCGTGCGATGTGTGCAGCCAAGTGGTTTTGTGAGCTTGTCTATTCATGAGGGAGATAATTTCGAACGATTGCGAGCGCGAGCTGGCGTGACAGTTGCTTTTGCAATTCTCGATGCTCGCGCTGATATCGTTTTTTGTAGCTGGATAAATTGCTTTATTAGTATTTGGACTGGAAATGGTTCTGAGAAAAGTTTTTTTTTTTTGTGTGTTGAAAACATTATCCGACTGTCAGAAGTACATGCGCTGAAAAAGAGTGTGTACGTTTTTGTAAAGTAATAAAAGTGACGTTTTTGTTGAAATTTCAGATTGTAATATTGCCTTTTGCACAAGATCATTTTATAATTTTTATTATTTTTGCCTTTTTGAGTAATATGAATATGTAAAATAAAATTTTATGAGCCTTACTCAGTATAGTACATGTCTCTAAGGTACATATATAAATAAAATTTGCAAAAACATCAATTTTATGATAAATTTTTCAAATATAATAACGTTGACTTTTGATGTTTCTAGAGTTCCGTTTAATTCAATATATTTATTACGAAAAAGTTTTTTGGAGTTTAAAAGGACATTCAATTTTATTTGATATCAGCTTATATAAAATTGTTTTTAAATTTTACGTTCAATTTTTATTATATTCCTTTTTTACACGCGGAGAAAATTTCGTTACGCAAATTCAGAAAAAATTTTCATAATATTCTTTTGTTTATATTTTCATATTTTAAAGCTCGGTATGAACAAATATAATATAACTAAATTTAGACTTAACTAATTATGTTGACTATAGCATGAAAACAACTTTTCATCAAATTTATAATTTAAGAGGCATTTTCAAAATTAAAACGAAACATGATTTACTAACAACGTATTAAACAGAGTTGAGCTGATAAAAATCAAAATTTAATTATACGTAATAAAAGAATATAAAATACTATTTACGCTGATATTTAAGGATAAAAACACCTGTAAAAACAACAATAGACGCACATACAGTCAATTCCGCGTAGTCTAAAATACTGCCTTTTCTCTCAAAACGTACATTTCCTTTATTAAAAACTTTAAATTATCTCATTGCGTTTAACGAAAGTGAACACGCCTTAATAGCGAAAAAAGTAAACGATAGCCTCGATGATAGCAGCCGAAGGTACATAAACAATCGATGAACAAAGCAACAGCTGCACACAGCGAAGAGAAATCAGAGCGCTTAGAAAGAGGTTTAAAGCGTGGGCTCTTTATTTAATCTCGTTCGCGCGCCAGTGTATATTTTGCCGATAGTTATATACTTGCAGAATCTATTCGTGCCTTCTCCACTCGTACTTTAATCTCTTTATGTCGTCCGGTTGCGTTTTCGCTGCTGCTCGGCTTTCCGCGCGACTGTATCCGTTTTGAATAAATCACCGGCGCGTTCGTTTATACGCTTTCAAAAAGCTGCCTTCTAGCCTTGAAACTTTTGAATAAAGTTTTCCAATTTTAAAGCGAAATGACAAACTTTTACGATTTTCGAACGGTTTTTGATATTGCGAGTGTAAATTTTTTTAAGTTAAAAAAGTTTGCGTCGTTTTAGATCAACTATATTTTTATGTTTGATACAAATGAAAGAAGTTTCGCTCAAATGATCCATTTTATTAAAATCGATCATTTGGGCGGAAATTAAAATTTGTTGACGCCTATAAATCATACAAAATATTTGTAAGCTCAAAGAAACAAAGACAAATGTGAGTTGATGCAAATTTTAAATAATTTCTTGGAAATTAAACAAATTATTTCACCTAGTCAAATTCAAAATTTTCTTTGGCTTCTCAGATCTACTAAAAATTTAAAACTCATTAATTCATTATTTTCTACATTTTATTTAAAATCCTATATCTACAGCCTCTCAGCATCGGACTATCTCTCACACGCCGCGACTGCCAATGCGTAGTCGGCGCTTAACGACCGCCGCCGTCTGGAAAATGCAAAGCGCAATTAGAAGCGGCCGGCGAGCGCTGGTCAATGTCCAATTGAACTTCAATTTCGACTAAGTGCAACATCCCAGAGACGACGGCCGCCATAATTGCTCGGAGCCGAGGTGGCGCGCTGGGATAATATCACCTCGGCTCTCCTCTCCCAAAATTGCGCTTTATCGCTTATTCGCTGCTTTCTTAACCCTCGCATTGTTCGGCCGACGCGCCAATTACACCGGGAATAAGGAAATTACACGAGCCTCGGCGCAAATTGATAGGGACTTTTACAGCCGAGCTGCTCTTTTGCTTCGTTCGGTTTTTCACTGAAGAGCTTGCGGCTGGATGTATAGTTAAGTGGGCCGGTGTGCGTTCGTTTTTTGCAATTTGAGTTGGGAATTTACAACTTGATATGGGAAGGCGAGTGTAGCGGTCAGAGCGTAAATTTCTCTCTCGTCAGTTTGTGTGTAACATTTTCGTAGAATTTATCATCCTTTTTATTCGAATGTACACGTGAAAGTTTTCCAGGTTACAGTGTATGGTATCTTTCGCTGTAAATGTGGTATATTGCATTGAATAGCCGGGAAATAGAATTGGATAGCTCGATTTCACATTTCGCGAAAATGTTAAACTTTTATCTCTCCATTTCAGTTAAAATATCATTCAGTATAATATACTAAATGAATAAAGATTAAATAAAATACATTACAGCGTCAAAAGTTTACGTTACAAAACGGTTAATATTCGCAGCTCGTATTTTTACTTTAATCTTAAAAAATGATCAGTTTTAACTGTCATAATGCTATAATGCTATTATAAATTTATGAATCAAATACATTCATATCTAAATTAAATTTAATTAATCTACATCATTCAATAATAAATTATAAACTTTCCAGCAAAAAACTACATCCAAACTCTCCAAAAACTTGAATCTATCCATTCCACTACTTCCACAATAAAATATTCCACTTCAAAACTCCCGCGGTTTTTCACTACTCGGTCCAGCGCCAACTTTCACATATTCCCTCGTCCATATTATACAGCTAGCCGCGCGAACTATGCGGGAGGGGGCCTCGACGACGCGTCCAAGATCGTCGAGCCATCTGGAACATCCGCGAACGAGCCTCCCTTATTCTTATACCTTAGCGTCCCTTATACATCCCGGTGGCGGCTCGCGTGCTGCGGAATGGCAATATGTTGCCGGCGAGCGCGCCCAGCTCCTCGAGGAATTCGCATTAAATCTGGGGGTATATAAGACGCCGGGATTGGAACTCTACTGTGAGCTCGGCCGGCTTGTGTCCTGTGAGAGGCTGGGGTTGGGTTTTTGATGGAATTTTTGTTGTTTTTGATAATGGTCTGATTTTTTTTTGTTTTTCAAAAGTTTTGGTCAGCTTATTGAAAATTTTTTTGTCAGATGTGAATTTAACGTGAGTGGATTCAAATAATTTAAAAATAATCGTTTTAAATTTATTTACTGCACTTAATAATTTAGCAAAAAATGAATTTATCTTTATGAGGTAGTATTTTTTTTCAAAGAAATTTTATGTAATCTTTCTCAAGAAATAAAAGTCGTAAAGTAGTAGTGGCCACTCGTATCTACCCAAGCGTGAGTAAAAATTGTACTTTTACCAAGAAATAAGTTGACGTCATATATCGTTTTTAAATAAGTGACTCACTTTCAAAACAATTTTATTCGTATTCTCGATCCATAGATATATATCAACCAAGCTTACTACATTTCTTTTTACTTGGGGCTTGTAGCGTACACCAAGTCTCATTAATCGTATTACGTTACAACATACAAATTGAAGTTTCATTTGATTTACTGTAATTTATTATTTGAAATAAGATAACAATTTTTATTTAGAGGGGGTATTGTTCATTATATACTTACATTGTTTGAAACGCACACCCACTCATACGCACACACACATACATATGAGCGAGCACACATTTCCAAAAAACAATTCTTGAATTCTTAGAAGCAGCAAATCTGTTAGAATTTATCAATATACATCAGATTTAAAAAATATCGCCAATAAAAAACCCTGTTTTTTAAGAATTGAAATAAAAAATTAATAAGCTTATAAATAAAAGACAGCACAAAAATGCATTCAATAACTCAAACAAATAAAAAACCACCCAATTACCCAACTCCATAAAAAAAAACCTTCCGCTATCACATAAATAATTTTTTCAATCCCTAAACCCGTAAAAAAAATAATAAAACTAAAAAACGAATTCCCCGTCAGTTAAAGTCCCTCCCCTTTGCTGAAACAGCTCGCGCGCAGACTAAGCGACCGCAAAAATGCGACTTCCTCGGCAAGAGCGAAAAGCGCTCCTCTCTTTCTCCCCCCCTGCCAGCTAGCAAAGGAAAAAAGAAAAGCGAAAGGACGCTCAGGCTGTCGCGCTCGCGTACAAATATAAAAAGCTCAATTGGACGAAGTAAGAGCCGGCTTACGCGTTTATATGACGCACCACACGCGCGCGCGCGCGAGTGCGCGTCTCGAGTGGAGCCAGAGCGTGGAGGGGGCAATTAGCCCTTTGATGGGAGAGTCGAGTGAAAGCGGAAGCGCCGCTTATGCACTGCGTGCGCGCTCGTGGGGGCGTGTATACGCGCGTGTGTATACGTGTGTATGAAAGAGCTGCCGGCAGCCTTTGAATGAATGACCTCCGCAGAGAGCGGCAGCTTATCTGAAGCGGGCAGAAAACGAGATCGGATCTATCCTGCGAAGACGGCTCGCTGCGTGTAATTCCGCGCGTCTCTCTCGCTTCTGCGCTCTATAAGGGCCGGAATTTCCCTCGCGAGAAATCCGCTCGTTGATGCGGACTCAAGTGCGAATTCATATTCTTCGAGAGCGATTCCGAGAATTCGCGCTGCGAGAGAGTAAGGATATTGTGATGAGAGAGGCTGCGGGCCTCTGCAGCGAGGGATTTGCGATGAGAGTCTTCTTGCGACTCGCGAGTCGAGTACTTCATTTTAATTAGCCATAGTTTCTCTTGCATTAGAGCTTTCTTCTCGTTGGACGATTTTAGCTCGCGAGAGAGAATAACTCGGCGGTATCTTTGGCCGCAGGTTGAATTTATCGCACCTGTACTTTTTGAGCTTGGGCAAACTGTTGGAAGGCAATAGCGCCGGGGAAATTCTATCAATTACGAGGAATCAACCGCAAGCTAACAGTAAAACGGCCGCGTCAAGCTCGGGGGGCCAGAAAAACGTCCAAAGTTCGTCCTGCGCCTGAAACCGAATCGTGAAATCCCAGAAATTCCACTCTAACAAATAGTGGGAAGGTCAATCCCGTGACGCGCGTGTCGAACGAAATTTCAGTTTCTCAAGTTTCCTCTCTCTTCTGCGCGCTAAGCTAAACGAGCCTCCTTCGCCTCGCCTCGGAGATGAATATCACGTTTCTGCCATTACGGTACACGCATCCGAAAGCATCTCGATCGCGTATAAGGTATTTTCTTCCTCGAGCATTCTTTGCCTGAGTGTACGTAGGATTGGAAATGCGGAGGAAATCAATATTTGTTGAGAGGAGTGTAATTAGGGGTAGTTTGTCATGTTGAGAATCTTTGTTAATTTGGAGGGAACTTTATGAGTTGGCTTGAAAGTGCATTGCTTAAATTTATTGTTTGAATGGATACTTTCGTGTTTACTGATGAATGTTGATATAAGTACGTTTGTATTTGTGCGTTCGAAAGTAAAGTTATAATTTTGTAATTTTAAACTTCAGATTTTATTAATTCATATTGTAAGGTACAATTTATGGTTATGTTTAAATTTGTAATATGAGTATTTAATACATTTGTTAATTAATATTTATCTTTTCGTTTCAGGTATGTTCGAGTGCAATTTCAGAGACTAAAATTTCCTCTATAGTGGTAAGCGTATTAATTAATTGCAAATTAATTTATTAATAGTAATTCATGGTAAAATGTGAATTAGTGAAATAGTGCGTGCTAAAATGAAATTTTTAATTAAAATTTTAATACAAACATTATTACAATTAAGAACTGAAAATTAATGAATATAAGGAAATCAATGTAAAGATCATTTCCAAAAGACATATATCGCTAACTAAAAAATTTTCGTTCTCCAACACGTAACATCAGCTTTCTACAAAAAAGAAGAAAAAAAAAAACAATTTAGAAACACAGCGCGACATCCAGGTCCAATCTAATCTCGAAATCGCCAGTTGCGCGAGTCAAGGAACAAAATCCGCTGACAATACGCGCGCTCGCCGCCTCTACAACACTCCGCTATCGTCGAAAAATATTTTCCTTTCACGTACGCAGCGGAAGCTCCGACTCTCCCAGTGTCCCAGCCGCTCCCAGCAACAGAATCCAGCCCCCTGTATCCATTTTCTCGCACCTTCCCCCTTCCCCGGCCAGTTTATCTTATCGCTCGCACGTTTCTCTATTAGAGTCCGGACGCCGGCTTCACCCCCCTATCAAGTTACCTCCCCCCTCTCTCCCTCCTACATCTATATAATCCTTCACCTTGGCCGTCGCGCGCTTGCGCCACTATTTGGGCGGTCTCGGCGCGCGCGACGAAATTACACGTTGCGAGCGCGCGCGCGATCTTCCTCTCTCTCCGGCGCTCCGCGCGTAATAGCATGTTATTATAACGAAAATTATTACCATAGTCGCGTCTATTAGCGGCTTAATCTGATATCTGGCCCGTACCTGCGCCGCTCGAGCGCGCGTGCGCCTCTGTGTGCGGGATCTTGCCGGCGAAACTTACACGCCCGTGCGTGTGTTTACGTGTAAGTATACGAAATCCAATATCGACATTTGGAGTCGCGCAGCGCGCCGTGGGGGGTCAGTCGCGCCGAGAGATAAGGACGGTCCATATCGCATATAGAGGCCAGGAGCGATCCTCTGTCTCGCTCGTCCTGGGATTTAAGCTTGTCCGCCGGCGTAATGCGCCTCGATGCCCGGGCTGTTTCGGAATTCCTGCGGGGGAGTGGACGGAGGGCAAATATAGAGCGAGCTGCTTTGGAAGGTGATGCTCTTTATGGCTGGATCAGCAGTGTAGGCTTTTATCGATTTTCGAGAAATTAATAAGTTTTGGCAGGCTTGGATTTTTGTTTTGATGAGTAAACGTTGGGGAATGCGTGTGGTGATTTTTATAGTTAATTCATAATGCGGTATTGAAGCGTAGTTATGTGGTAGGCAAGAAAAAAAATACAGTGACATTGAACGATAGTATCGTATTTTATCAACAATAAATGATGCGTGTATTATTCTTTAGTAAGCCTAAGCTCTCTAAACAGTAACACAATAGTAAAAGCGTTGTTGTTTTAAAGTCTCTAATTGTCAGGAATTTCATCAAGATTAGATTTAAGATAAGCAAATTACTGCCGCGTGTGGTCCTTCGCACGTATTGGAATTTTTTTACTTTTTTTTAGGTATCGTCATTTTTTCGTTGCTGCTTTTTTAATTTTATATATAGTGTTTCAAAATTCAGTATATGTAATTAATATTTCTTTGTTAAAATTTTAAATAAACCACGTACCCAATCATTATAAATTCCTTTTTTAAGTATTACTTCTGTTTTGTTGGATACCAGGAAATAATTTTAATACACCAAATTTGGATAAACAAGTTTATATAAACAAACATTTTCATAAAAGATTTTTTTAATAAAGAAAATATTTAATATACGAGTTTTCATTATACTCGAAATAATAATTAACAACAAAATTGAGTTAACAAAACTATTTATAGAATTTATAATTCATTATGTTTGCGAAAAATTAGCATACGAAACTTTTTTATGTTCTGCTTCTTTTATCTTAGGTAGAAATTTTAATTTCTCGCGTAAATCTGGTTTTAGTTTATAAATTTTAAATTGTTTACAAGCTCGAGCAAAAAACGATAACAAATTTTTGTCGTTAATGAATGTCCGAGTTTTTTTAAATAAAAAGTTACATTAAAATTTCTTCTGAAAATTAAGCTATTTGTATTAGTACAATTATTTTAAAAAGGACAAATCATCCAACAAATTTAAAAAAAATAGCCAAACTATTTAAATATTTAATAAGAATCCTAAATCTAGAAAATTACGGTCAAACGCTCTAACCCACTAAAACACAACAAACAAGTATACACGCCTACATTTACTCCCACAGCACTGTCAACCTAGTATCCCTCAAAACAATCACAAAATCACCAAACACATCCACAACAGCCAATACCCAAAACCATTCAAGCCCAGTATAAATCCGCCCAGGAAAAATCCTCCGTCAATGACCGGACATTATCCGGCCGCATAGATCAACCTAATCGCAAGCGGATTTGGCGTAATTAGTCGTCGTCGGCGCGGCGCGCCTCTTGTACATCCGCCTATCCTCCGCCACTTTTCACGGCTCTCTCTCCTACGGCCCATCTTTCTTCCGAGCCTCCACAACACATACACGCAAGCTATCTCCCCCTCGGCACTTTGGGCGCTCACAGAGAGACACAAAGATCGAAGAGCCGGCCGATGTCCACAGGGAGAAGAGAGACGGGATCGAGTGGGCAGATTTGGATTTCTCCGCGAAGATGTATATGCATAAGTACAAATGTGTGTTCGTCCATCACGTCTTGATTGAACTCTTGATTAAAACGTATCATGCCAGCTGGAGGTATTGACTTATCAAAAAATCCACCGTCAACAAATAAACAAGAATAGGAAATGAATAGGAAATGAGCAGGAATAAAACGAAAACAACAATAACCCATCGTCCGCCTTATCCAAAATCGTCAGACCCGGGGCCGAATCCTCCCGAGCCCTTCGCACGCTCTTTCTGAGAAATAAGTCACTTTTATCAGAGCCTTGCGAACAATCGGCAAAACAAGCTTAAATCACGGTGCCCGCTTATTTATACGTCTTCGAATATCTCCAAAGTCGTAGAGCCGCCGTCGAAACTGCAAACTGCGACGGGCAATAAGCTCGATGGGCAATTTCCCTGGAGAGCGCCGCAAGGCTAATATTGCGAGAGAGCCAGCCACGCAGCTCTCTTCCCATTGATTTTTCGAAGCTAACAATCGCGTTCTGCACGCGCGAGTTGCGCTCGCTGATGGTATATATACGCGAGTCCGCGCTGGCTGCTTGATTGGATTTTAACGGATTCGATGTTGCTTTGTGTGTGTGTGTGTATGTGAGTGCTTTGTGTGCGAGGGATTTGGTACCGGTGAGGATGTTCGACTCGTTTTTGAACTGCTGGTGCATGGGGCAGGACTGGTTATACATTTAGTAAATTTCTGCTTGTATAGAGGTTGTTAGGCGGACGCATGACTTGGATTAGTTGTCGCTGGAAATTGATATAAGCATCCTGTTTAATAGGAAGCTACATTCATTTAATTCATATTAAAAATTTAAAAATATGTATGTTGCCTAATTACCCTAAATTGAAAGTTTTCAAATTAAGCGATAATCAACCAAGAAAGCAAACAAAATTCCCATTCGACCCAGTAAAAAGCACTCCTCAAATCCCCTCGTCATTCCGTAACGCCCAACCAAAAACCCACAAAAAAAAACCCGTTGCGCCAAGCCAAAAACCTCGGCCCATAAATTACCGCCGATTCCGTCTGTTTGCCCAATAGTCCTAATCCCTCGGTTTTCCGCAAACCCAAAGCACTCTCGGCTTTCTCTTTAAAGCGCATCTCTTAAACTCGAACCGACACCTTTATACCTGGCCCCGTCCTCCCGCGGAGCTGGCGCGCGCGCGCGACACCCTCCTACGGAGAGAGACAGAACGTTCACGGCTCTCGACGAACACATATATCTGATACAAGCCGAGTGCTTCTCTTATGCATCCGCGCGACAATGCGGGCCCCGTCAAGCGGCTTTTTTTTCCTCTTGTCAACTCGATGTGCGCAGAAAAACACCTTTTTCGGAGATAAATTCCGGCTGGGTTTGTGTTGGGGGATATACGGCGCCGAGGGACAGTTTTTATCTTGGCGGAGGCAAATTTAGGGTTTCCTTTGTGGGCCCGATCGTCCGCGTGTATCGTCAGTTTTGAGTGAGAGAGGAAGGAGAGAGGCTGGGGGAGATATAAGCACGAGCTCGTTGAAAAGGTATAGTAGGTTGGTGGAGAGGTGGAGAGTTACGCTTGATTTTTCCCGCGCTTTGTTGGGAGATTGGGTGTAGTTTACTGCTGCGGTTTGGGAACTTTATTAAATGTCAGTTTTTTAGAGGCTGAGGAGACGGTTTCGATTGATTTTCGTCTTTTCAGGGTTGGTTGTGAAGTATGGGACGCATTAATTCTGTTATAATGGAGATCGATTCTATTGTTGGGTTTTTTTATTTTTTTCTGAAGATTCTTGTTGCATCAAGTAAAAGTAAGTAAAGTTGGAAGGAATTTTTATGAAATGTCGGAAAACTTATGAATTTTTCGGCTGGGTTAAATTAGCGAAAGAAAATTTAATCTATGCTATTTTATTGAAGAGCTGGAAAGTTTCATTTGAAAAATGAATATGAATATAAATAAATACTGGATAAATATTCTGTTTTAAAAATAGAACTTGCCAATAACGTATGACCCATTTTTCATAAAAGAATTGAGGTCAGAGTTGATTTTATGAGCAAAATTTGATTTGCTGATCAAAAAGTTTATACAGTTTAAAGTGAATTTTTATAGACTTGCTGCTTTTTCAATAAATAAAAATAAATAAACAAATTCATCAAATTAGAATAATTGTTCGTGCATACCAAAAATACCTATCTCATTTTCAACTCAATTGCATTTCTCAGCCAATCTATATTAAAAAAGACCACAATATAAAAAGTACAGGCTCCATTCGCTTCCCAATCAATCTCACAATAAATAAAAACGCATTACAATCGCAACAACAAGCCTCCAAACAAAATTCCCAAAACATTCCAAATTTCATCGCATCCCCACAAAAAATTCCCACAAACCTCCAAGACTCCAGCGCTCCTCTCCCAGCTCCATAAAACCCCCACACCGTCCCCATACCAATTAATCACTCGAGCCTCACACACACACATCCCCACTGAATTCTCCCTGCAAAAGTCTCCTGCTCTCCTTAACTTCGAGCGACCTGCCTTTTAAACGACGCTCCCCGCTCGCTACATCCCATATCGCGTTACACACCGCAGATTTCCAAACCCGTTCGCTCTTTGGAACTTTGCAGCTCGCGCCGAAGATCTCCTCTCGTGACGTATCCGATTGCAGCGAGCTGGGGGGGTGTGTAACGAGTTCGCCGAGACGGGAATATTAATGAAGGCCCCCCGGCTCTATATACTCCGCCGAGCGCCCGCCTTCAAAGGACGAAGCTCGCTTTTGCGCGAAAAATCGCCGCTGCAATCTCGCGCGCACGAAATTTTCATCGCGCGGAATGCGCGCCTTTCTTTTGCGGAAAAAAAGCGCGGGACGTGCTGGATTTGGGGAGCGACAAAGGGATGAGCGGCTGGCTACGCGCGGGATGTCTGTGCGTGTTTTTTTGTTTTTGCAAGGGGCATAAATAAAATATGCCGGCTCTGGAGGATTTACTTTTTGCCGGGGAGTGAGGCGATGGAGCGTTTTTAAATTTTGCAGATGCCGATGCTGTTGTAATGGCTGGGTTATTGGTTATTTTTTAGTTGAAAATTGTGGATTTAGATTTTGCGTGAATTAATGTTTATATAGAGGACGATGTGAGCTCGAGATTTATAATTCAGTGGAAGAAATTTTTTTAACAGAACGATTCGGAAAGCATAGCCAGCAGCGTGGAAATTCAGTTAAAGCTTAGCTAAAACTTTTAATAGCGCTTCTAGGAAAAAAATTTTTCATAAAAATATACTTTGTACGAAATTAATTCCGCTATGAATTATCCAAATGAATTTTAATAATCTCGCTCCCCGTATTAAAAATTCCATTTTCATTCTTACCTCTCCCTCGACCCTCCAGAAAATAAAACAAAACCCGCTCCAACCAAAAAACCTTAAAACACAAAGTCTCTTGAATCCCTCATTATTTTTAACAACCAAATTACCAAACCAACCAGTCTCAAAACCGTCATTCTCTAGGTCACCTCGTGCGTTTGACGCGCGCCGCTCCATATACACAGTCGGCCCATTGAAAGCCTATAAAGAGCCGCTCCCCGCGCGACTCGCCGCGATATCGGAGATCCTGATCGATGATATATATATTCGCGACAATCTCGCTCGTGGATCGCAGCTGCGCCGTAGCTGTCTCTCTCCGCGCCGTGAAACTTCCGGGGCTGCGCTGTTAAACTCGGCAACGTCTGTTTATTTCTCACGTTACCTTTTTTTTTCTCTTTCTTACGCGTATTTTCTTTTCCGATTCACGGCGAGCTTTCACCCGGGAGCCGCTGACAACGGGGACAAACGGATATTTTGAGAATATTTTATCGTTTTGATGTTGAGGAAGAGAGAATGGAGGCTGAGTTGTATTGAGTAGATTTGATGCTGTCGCTGATAATAATGACGCTCGCATTGAATTTCTTTCAGCGCGGGTAGCTGGAAAATTGTCGATAGGCGAGTCGTTGAGGACGTATTATTATGATAATTTTCAGGTGATGTATAAACTTTGAGATTCGTTGAATTTAAAGAAGTAGGAAGTGGTAATTCTATCAGGTTTGAACTGATTATAAAGATAGTGATGGGTTTGTAGTAACGATGATGAAATCAAAAAATTCATGTATATTTTTTTATTTATTTATATTTTGAAGGCAAAATTTTTATAAATATTATGATAATGTAAATATTAAATCTTATATTAAAAAACTTTCAACTCTTGAAAATTCTTTCAACCATCAAACATATGACAACGATTTTCCTCAATTCAAAAAATCCGTCATAACCACACTACATTCAGAAAGCAGCGCGATGCTCACAGTCCCAAGAAATTTTACATTTCAATAAAAGCCTCTCGCGGCACCGTCCAATCGAAAATATCGGTTAGCATCCTCCCGCTAACGGGACGTCAAAGAAAAGCGCTCAGCTGGCGAAAGTCGCCCAGACAATGGGCTCGCTTGTCGTTTGCTCTCCAAATCCCCCCTCGGCTCTCTCCTTCTGCCTCCCCTTAATTTCTCGCGCGAATACTCGCTGTGTACACACGCGCGGTTTACCCAACTTCGTTTACGCGCAAACAAGAAAAGCCAGGCCAAGTAGTGAAGACGCGCAGTGTAATCGAGGGGACACCAGGGCAAACAGCCCGCCGAGAAGAAGAGATTATACAAGGAGCCCGATAAAAATGCCGCGAGGAGGGATGCGGCTCCGGAGTTTTAAGGGGAGCTCGGAGGAGAAAAGTTACCGTGCGATGGTATATTGTTGTCTCGCGCGGGGCTCAAGTGGCGCGCGCAGGTAGGAGCCGGCCTTGTTTGCGGTAATAAAGCCGGCCTCTCTCCGCGGGGACGCGCCGAGATAATGAATAATGAGATAAGTAGACGATGCTTGTCGCAGATAATATACAAGGAAAATTCTTTCTTTTAACCGAGGATTTATTGCCGCGTGATTTATAATCCGATTTTCCGGGGAGGGAGTCGCGAGCTTGGCCGCTGCGTTACTCTTTCTGAGCTAATGAATTTCGTTATTAATTAAGCTGGAAGAGTTTGGGTGCTTGGCGGGAATGCTGTAGCAGGTTGACAATGGGGCTTTGGAATTGTTTTTAATATCTGGGAGGAGCATTGTTTTGAGATGTCTTTTGGTTGACTTAATTGCATTTTGTGCTATTGTGTTTTGGTTGGGTTAATTAGTAGTAAACAATGAGTTGTTTATTACACAAAATTGTTTCTTCTGAATTCATATTTAGAAATTGAAGAAATAAGTTTTAGTAGATATGAAGTATTTGTCCTAAAATTAAAATTTTTTCGAGTACTTTATTTATTTTTATTTATTTTTGTTAAAAATGAAGTGTTTTCATTTGTATGTATTAAATATACCTAATATAAACTATATGTCATATTCACTAACTTTTTAATATTTTATATTATCAATTTATATTATTTTTTACGGAATCGAGTATAAGTCCAATACACCATACATTTCTCTTTTTGTCTCTCACTTTATCTCTGACACACGTCGCTCTAACAGAAGGGTGACATTCGTTCCTTGCCATTTCTAATACCGACCACCAGCATAAGCTCAAACTTTCTATTACAATACATTCAATACTAACTAAATAACTTGATACAGTATATATACCCAGCATAAGAGAATAACGTTTCCCGTCGTTTTGAAAATCCGGCAATAGTGTTGCTGACATTGATCCTCCGGTTCTCAAATAAAAATGGAACGGACGTATTTTGTCCTATTGTCAGTGTGAATATGTGCGAGACTACACGTATTCATGATGTATGAGTGTATGTGTGCGTGAAAAAAACAATATTCGTTGAATACTTTCATCGATTAAAATTACTTCTTTATTAACAAAAATAAATGACAAATGAAAATAGATTTCAAAAATATCTCCTTATCGAACACTTGCCCACCCGTGATATACTAAAATTAAGTTTTTGCTCACAAAAGACATTCTTTATCCAAAAACACTGACCCATTTCCATTGTTTGTCGCTCGACGTCCACACAAGAGCCGTAACAGCTATAATAGGAGAAAATTATCCCAAGCATGTAAACAGACGCGTCACGCTAGACGAAACTAAACTTAGGTAGCCCCGAAGAAAAAAACTAATTTTAATCGGCTTCAATTACCGGCACTGAATGGCCACTTTCTTCTCTCATGACCTTTGACGAGGCTCATGCTAACGACAGTCAGTGGGTGCGTTTGATTCGCCGCGCGCGTGACAATGCTATGATGTAATCCGATTCAATATTCGGATCCGCGATGATGAGTAATTAAATTTTTATCATGTCAGCGTCTGTCTATCAAGTTACCGTGGCTCTTAAGATGCTGTTGGACGATGTTATGAAAACTTAATGGGACATTGACTTTCACGGTAATGTATAATGGAATAATAAAATTTTTTGCCTGTCGTTTATCGAGTTAAATTAATGATTAAAGTTTATTTACTTTTTCTCGATAATTTATTAAAAATATAAAAATTAATGCAAAGTTTTAATTAGAAAGAATACGGGATGGGCATAAACAATATACTTTAGTGTACGTAAATTATAAGTTTCGAAAATATACTAGCTTTAAACGTCAGTAGCTTATTGCTATGTCATGTAAAAGCACAAAAATTAATCAGACTTTACAAGTAACTATTAACATTTTTGCTTAGCCTGCATAAACCAGAATAAATCAAGCTAGAGCTCTATGATTACTAGGATAATATTATTAGTAACGTCGACATTTATTAAATACTGTAGAAACGCTACCTAAACTAGCTGTTATCTTAAGATCCGCAGGGTCTATATAACATCCCTCTGTTATTATTGGCCACCAGAAAACAACTACCCAAGCCTCATTAAAATTCGTGCCCCGGAGCGCCCGCACAGTTTCCTTGTTAGTTAAATTGTTTTCTACGCAGTTAAAATTACTTATGTTATATTGTGCCGTATAGCTTTACATGAAATACACGATATATAAATTATTTTATGTTCTTCTGCATTAAACTCTTTGGATAATAAATGTATTTTACTTGTAGCTTTAAATTACACCGACCGCGCCGAAACTTTATGTATTTTCATAAAATAGCTCAATTAAACATAGTGGAATTTACATAAAAACAAGAATAACTTACTACCAGCATATTCAAACTGTTCAATTCGTACACACGCATGACCTTCCATTATGCTTATAAAATGTTTAAAAAGACAGATATAAATCTTCATTTTAGTGTCAGAAAATTCACCGGTATCAGTAACCGTCCAAAAAAGAACAAAAATTATAAAATATTCCCGACAAAAACTTTATTAAATTCCCTTTATCCCCCCGAAAATAACTTCTTAACAACTTCAACGCAAATGCAACTCGCGAAAAAAGCAATACGGCAAAACAATTAATTTTTCATAACGGCCGCACGAGCCGGCTTGTCGATTTCCCATCGAGATATCCACTCTGGGCGTAAAATTGCGCCTCGCCCTCCGTTCCGTCGAGCCGCTGCAATATAAGCCACGTGCTCGAAAATTTTTCCCTCCCACACTCGCCGCGGCCAAGTGGCCTTTCATACCCGCGCGGCCGCCGGTTCCTAGTTATTTCCGGTTTCTCTCTCTCTCTCTCTCTCTCTCTGCGCGCATCGAGCCCCGCGTATATACATACACAGGCCCGCGAGGAGAGACACTGCAGCACAGAGACGGAATAATTGCGTTTCGGCAATGCAAGAGAGCAGCTCGACGACGTCGCTCGCGTCTATTACTTTTCCAATTCGATTGGTCCCCGAGAGTCTGGAGCGGCGCGCACGTCGCAATTAAGTGTTTAACTTGTCTCGGCGCGCTGCCGTTGGCTTATTTATCGTAGCTCCGGGCTGCGTTAATGAAAAGCGGAGCGCGAATATTGATGGCCAAGATTCGAGCGTAAAACTTGGATGCTGCACCTGTGAGCGCAGAAGGAGGTGGAAGAGATGCGGCCTGTTGTATTTATGAGCTTTTTGGGATGGCGAAGGGAATATTTTACGGTTGGGAGATGAGCTTTGAGCTTTCGGCGGGCCGGTTGCAGATTGAGTTATCGGTGCGATTGAGGCTGTAAGTGAAATATGTCGGTGGGTGAGTGAAAACGTTAAATAAACAATTGAAATGTTTTTATTAGCTTTCAACAACAGCTGGTGCTGGTTCGGTGGTATCGTTTAAGCAATTGTACAATATTTTATTGAAATACTAATCCGACAAAAGTTATTAAGCGTTGGAGAGTTAATAAAGTTTAAAAATCGACGAGATAGTAGTAACCGAATATTCAAAGCTTTGACCTAAAAAAAAAAAAATAACTGCACTAGTTGTATGGCTCTGACTACAGTAACAACGGCTGAATCATCGAGCATATATGACAGGCACTTGTTTGTCAAAACGAATGAATGGTCTCCCAAACCCATTTAAATGGATCTGTCGCTTTTGTGATCCGCGCCCGACCGTCGAATTCATAGTATTTTTTTCCGTTTTTTTTTTTTTTTCATTGTTTACTCATTTATTCTTTTTTTTGGATTACTAAATTATCTTTAGCAATTTCAAATGTGGACTTATTATTGTGACAAAGAATTTCAAATTGCTACAAACATTCGATTTTACGTTTTCTTTTTTTTTTTTGCAAGATATTATCTGGTGCTCGTTTGATTACTAATTTTAAAATCTGCAATTAGGCTCCTTTTATTGTAGAGGTTTATTTAAACAGTAAAAATTTTATGTAATTTTAACCGTATTTTAGGAATATTCTAGAAAAGTTTTTCAGCATTATTTGAAAAAAAAATCGTTAAATAAAAAATGTGTTTTAAATATAATCTTAAAATTTTCTTAAATTCAGAATCACAAAGTATTTTTAACTGCGCATCTTTTTATTTATGAAATAGATAAAAATATCACAAAAAGATCGTCGTTCTATATTTTAAATTTTCATATTCTTTCATAACACTTGAAGTTTGTCGATTCTTCAAGTGGAGTCAGTGCACCCGACTAAATTCAGAATTTTGCATAGGTCAAAGATAAAAAAAAACAAATAAAGTATCATGATACTTTACTTTATATATAACAGTTATATAAACTAAATATGAAGTAAATTTCAGTACACCCGTTCTATAATAAATTATACAAATATTTTTAAAAACTTATTTTTAATTCTTCACGCGTAAAAATATAAATTATTTTCTCGTAAGTATTGGCGAACAAAAAAAACTTCTGGGTGAGTGATTAAATTAGCAAAGCAACAACAAATACACCTACACAAGCACACCTCTATTATTCCATCATCGAGCACACCTTCACAACTCAATAAACAGACTGTAACCAGGGCAAATCAGCATCGGTCATAATGCATTCTACAATCCAGTTTCGCGAATCGAAGCCGAGTCGAATTCACCTTCCGGCCCCGAACTCCGGCATAAACACAGACTCGAGTTGCGCGGATAAAGCGCAGCCGTAGGGCCTGCATTTTTCAGGCGCTCCTCCAATAACCTCACTCGTACAGCGCAGGCAGTCACGCAAGAGCCTCGGCGAAAGTTCAACAATGACGATATTTCATCGTCCCGCTGTAGGAGCTTTTTTCTCTTAGCCAAGGGTGTGAAAACGCGGCAAAGTTGGATGTAAGTAAACAGGCGCAGTGGTCCCCGCTTATATGGCGGAACTTGGCCGGAGCGCGCAGGTTCAGAGCCGGCTGCGCTCGAAAAAGTAATTTTCTCTCGGTGAAGGGGCGTGAGCTGGGAGGATGAAGGGGGATAGAGACGATGGGAGGCTGGGTGAGGGAAGCCGATCTATGAGATTAGGTCGAATTCTTTTTGTAGGTGACGATTCTGTAAATTTACTTTTTTAGTACTGATTTTATTCAAGACTTTGGAATCCTAGTTGTGTTTACATTAATTATTAAAGTTTGCGCAGCAGCTAATGGATACAATATCCTTTATCGGTTAATTTGATCAAAGACACGAAAATTTCAGAAATAAACTTCAGTATTCAGCGACGAAATCACCAACACAAGAGAATCGGAAAGCTCAATCTACTTAATAAAGCACTTAAACCATCCCAGGAAGAGTCTCGCTCCAATAGATTTAGCAAAGTTTCCGGCGCGAAGGTTCGAACGTAATCAACTCAGCAGCCGGCAGTCTACACCCGACAAATCTAACACCTAAAAAAAAATCCAACTTAAATCAAGCCGCCTTTTTTCCAAACCTTTGAAAAATCGCTCGATACACCACGAAGCTAGGCGCTCGCTCATAAATCCAGCCGGCGCGTCGAACGGCGCGTATTTATTTGCGTAATTAAAGAAGCGATTTGATTTGCGCGCGTGCTCTCCTTCCTACATAACGGCGAAACACGTGCTGTTAAGTTGTTTTTTCGATAATTTACAGCTCGCGGCTGGGCGCGCTCGCGCTCTGCAGTTAATTACGCGAGCCGCTAAATTTATTACGGTCATTGCCGATCGCGCTCGAGCTGAACGCTATGCTACACCGATTTTTATGGATTGTTCGATAGAGGAGAGAGAAAGAGAGAGAGAGATGATTTAATCGGGTAGATACGTTTGTGGGTAAATGTAAGGAAGACGAAATGCTGTTGGTTTGATTGGGTTATTAGTAAAGGAATGGTTGGGAGAGTTGTTTTTTTGTACTTTTAATGCGGGAGATCGTTTAGAGATTAAAAGGTTTATGCATTTTCTGAAAAAAGTGGATGAGATTAAAGGAGTTTAATTAAAATTTTAATTAGCGTAAAAATTTTATATAAAAGATATACTATAAAATTATTTTCTTAATACGTTCTTTTTCGATGAAAATTTAAGTTAAATTTCAAAAATATATGGCCTTTTAAAACTATTTAAATTAATGTTTGACACAATATAATATAATACTAGGTATGAAACAGTAGGTGGGCATCGGCTAAGATAAATATCTAACTAGACCCTGGCTGTTAAAACATTTATGTTTGGGTGGTGAAACATATATCACGTTTAACTTCCATAATTTAAATACAATGTATATTCTACTTCCCGGGATCCCGCATACATTAATCCATAAATATTTAACAATTCAAAAATCTTAAATTACCTTCGATTTTCCATTTCCTCTAATCACTCAAAACCAAGCTCACTTTATTAAACTCTCAGAGCAAACCAACCGCTCCCCTCTCATCCCCCAACCACCCCCACTCCCCCCTCCTCATCCTCAATCAGCACCCACGCGACTCATCGGACCATAAAACCGAGCGATCCTCCAAAATTCACTGATCCAGGGAGCTCTCTGGGAAGAAAAAAACTTTTCGAACCACGAGAGCAAACACACTCGAGGGGACACTTCTTCCCAAAGCCAGGGCAGAAAGTCCAGCCGGGAAGAGAGAGAGAGAGAGAGATTCGAAGATGCTATCTCTCGCGCGCGAGTCTCGAAAATGTTCCGCACGACTTGCGCCGGCCAGTGGCCGCTGCTTTATCCCCTCGGCCAATTTCAATATATCGCCGGATTCTTCTTCGTGGATTTCGTGGAACGGCGAGCGCCCCCGCCGCTTATCCAGCTCCTGGGGCCGGCCGCGCGCTACTTCGATAATACCGAAATCCCATCGGTTGCTCTTGGAAGCTAGAAAGAGAGGGAGGTTGGAGTGTTCGGCCGAGATTCGCGGAGGGAGGTATTGTCGAATTTTCCGGGTGAAGGTTTTTTTTCTTTTTTTTTTTAGGTGGTTGGGGAGGAATTGTGCTTTTGGTCGATTTCGATCGGGAGCGTAATTATATTAAAGTCGGTCTGGAGGAATTGAGGAAGTGCGTGGGGTGAGGCAAGGAGAGGTAGGAGAGGGAGATTGATAGTGGAAGTTTAAAAAGATTTTTTATGTTTGTTTTGGGCACTTGTTGAAGATGAACATTGTAATTATTTTACGTAATATTGTAAAGGTACGTTTGCGTTACACTGCGTGTATATGTTGTTAAAGCTTTAGTAATTAGTATAAAAAACGATACCGTTTTTAGGTTCTTTTACAGAATAAAACTTTCAACTTTTTCCTTTTACCTGTTGCTTGTTATTATTTTTATTTTTTGTTATTTTTTTTATTTTTCACTATTTTCTAAAAGTACACCACGCCGAATGTTATTTTTAAATTTACAATAAAGGTTGACACTTATTATCAGACACTTTAAATCTAATCTCGAACAAACACTTTCTAGACCAAATCAACAAACCTTAATCTTACAAAATCATCATTAACAGTTATACCCAAAACGACAATACGATCATCATCGTCGCTCAAGCACCAGGATCCATACAGTTCCACAACAAAAAAATCCTCGATCCAAAAGAAAAGCGACAATAATCCGCGCAATAACCCCGCCGCTCAATAAATTTCCAAGACGCCTCGCGCATCGAGCCCCCAAAACCACAGTGCGCGCCTAACATCCTACACTTCCACATCCTCCACCTCGGCGCACGTAGTATACGACGCTTGTCGCGCGCTCGGTGCAATTTCGCGCTCTCGCGACGCCGGCGATATACGTGCCAGAGTCCGCCGTCTGGCTTTCTTCTTCTCTATTTATATTTCAGACTGCACGATCGAGCGAAAGAGGGAAAGAGACAAGCTGCGCGCCGATATATCGATTCTCCTCCGGGCGCATCGCCGGCCGAGTTCCGTCCGCCGCACGCGCTCTCACCCCCGCCAAAGAGAGAGAGAGCCTATCGCACAGCCGTCGAAAGTTTATAGACCTCTGACCCAGAGCGAGTGGAAGTGAGAGAGAGGCAGAGAGCTGTCCTTCCGCTCTTGCAATCGAGAAAATTGAAACACCTTTGACACACGCGCGGACAGAGTGCGCGCACCTGCCTGACAGGAACAATGCGCGATGCAGCTTCGATGCGATGCGCGCCCGATCGTATACGGTTCGGCTCGACTGGAGAGAGGGGGGACAAAGTAGTTTGGATGTAGCGGGTTTTTTCATCTTTTATTGTATTGCTTTAATTCTCTTTGTTTTGATTTTATCAACGGCTCCGGGAGCACTTGACGTAATTGTTTTTCTTTTCTTTTGCCTTTTTTTGTACGTACAATACGGCTATCCCGTTTTAAAAATATCGTTATTTACCATTTTCTATGTGTTTCACTAAAAAGCGTTACTTTTTCCAGAATAATCGTATCACCATAATCAAATGGTAATAATTCCTCGAAACAGCCTCTAACGCGCGATTAGACGTACTCCTGAGTGAAAAAAAATCCCACGCGCACACACCGAGCCTTAGGAGCAGGGGCAATAAAATTTACGATCGTTAAAAAGTGCCACTAAACTAAACCCGTATAAAATAAAGTCCGCGGCTCTCGGCGAAACGAATATAAATCTAATATCAATTTCGCCTCATTAAGCCGTGTAATCGCCGGCAAGAGAGAGAGAGAGAGAGAGAGAGAGAGAGGAAAAAAGGTAGTAGTAAGTAGCAGCGGCGAGGAGAGCACGTATCCAATAAACGCTTACTCAGCCGAGCTGTAGCGAGAGCGAGGCACGAGCCAATCGGCCATCGCGATCTTATATACAAGCGAGAAAAGCAGCAGGCAGCTCTTCTTCTCTCGCTCTTCTCTCTCGTGTGTCCGAATGATACGAGTTCGCTTTGGACCGATGTGTCGTGTGTGTGTGTGTGTGTAAGGATGCGATGAAAATGCTGGAGATATAGTTACGGTGGCTGGGGGGAAAAGGAGGAAGAGGTAAACGAGGGGATGGCTGGTGTAGGATCTGCGAGTAATTTGATTTTAAGCGATGTGTGCGGAAGTTGATTCTTTGTAGAACGCATCGTTAAGTGTTTTAAATAAAATTATTTTTCATGCATACAGGCGGACACTTAAATCAGGACAATTTTCTAAAGAAGTGCTTTATGTTAAAAATTTCACTATTTTAGACTATAAAATGGCTATTTTTTGGGCACTTTCTGACTTTGATTCATTTCTATCAAGCTACCAATTAATTAAATTCTTACTAGTCATTTTTAGAATTAAAAGAATTTCATTTCAATTAATCAAGCCCAACATCGTCAAACCAACTCCACATTATCCCAAATCGAAACAATAAAAAATCCGAATTTCAGCGCCAAAGTATATTAGGCACTCGAAGATAAGATAAAGAAGTCGTCGAAAAAAGAAATACAAGCGCCCTCGTCGCTCTTTGGGAAAGTGCGCGCCGCTAGTAGCGGCAAGTGAAGAGCGTGAAAAGGAGTTTCTTCGCTCGCTCGTCTCGCCCGGGGGGTGTGAGCGTCGATCGGCTACAATGATTCCGTCGACGACGAGGCCAGAGCGAGAGAGAGAGAGAGAGCAGTGTTATATAAGGGAGTGAAAAAAGTCCTGAGCTAGGCGAACGTGAAACTTCGCCTTTTATTTCTATTCTTTCGCTTTAGTGCCCGCTTCTATTCGCGCTCCTTTTTCCCCCCTATCGTGCCAGCTTCCGACTCTCTGTCAGCGTCGACCGAATGAAGTTTACCAAAGCTATTGAGATTATTGCTGCGGGTATTGATGTGTCGGTATTCGATTTTTCTCGATTGGATTAATGGATGTGGATGATATGATTATTTGGAAGTGACGGGGATTGGAGGGAGAGGGTGGATGATAGAATGTGTTTTATTGCTACTGTTACAATTTGGAGGTGTTACTGTATCATGATGTCAGTGGAGTTGACTTTTCTTTATTCTAGATTTAGTCAAATAAAAAAAATGAAATTAGAAAATTATGACACGCGAAGTCAAGCAAGTGTCTCGTAATACGTTACAATTGCGAGTGTAAGAGAATATGAGAGCTCCCTGTACTCTCTAAATTTAAAACAATGAAATTTAATCCTTGAAATTGAATTCTGGTTATTAAATGAAACATCGTTTTGTAATTAAATATCAATATAATCAATTCCAATTAATTTCACTTATTCAAGCTATGAGAATAAACATATTGAAATTCATGACCTCCGTTGAATTTTTCAAGAATTCATAGCCTGCTATACAGCTTCGTTAGAATATTATACCAAGTAAACCGCATGCTTTACCCAGCATATGAACTTCCATGGAAATTTTCTTTATTTTTTCTCTCCGAGTATAGATTTCGTATAAAACCTTTGGAATTATTTCTACCTAAGGTCGAGGAAGAAATTGCAAGTGCATTGAAATTCTCTCAGTGTCTCTTACTTAATCCCTCATTCTTTCTCATTACTTTCCTTTTTCTTTATTCACTTTCTTTCTTTTTGTACGTGAAAAGAATATCCCCGACAGAATCCCACTTTACACAATCGTCGAACTTGCAACTGCAGTTCTCCCAAGAACTCAAAGTGAAAATCACTCCATTGTTTTTAAATCAATCAGCTTGCTCCAAATCACCAAACTATCTTCCATAAATTCTCAACATATATAATATCCAATCAGCTGATCGCAATCCAGCCCATCCTCTAATCCCTTTATACACATCCAGCATCCAGCCTGTTTCTTCCGCATCCTCCAGCGAATCTCCGCTCGGCGCGTGCTTCGTTCTCCCATCGCGCAAGAGCGAACGGCGACGAAAATACGCCGACGGTGTCGGCGAGAATATAAGCGACCGATCGGGGAATTGGATTCATTTGAGAAATTCCTCCGGAGGAGGGAAGAACGCCGGGAATTCGCTCTTCCCGATCGAGGCCCGAGAAGCCGCGCGCGCAGAGGTAAGGAGCTTTACGACGAATGCCGGTGTCTTGCTGCTGTTGCTGCTTCTATCTGCTCCTCGTGCGCGGAATTAAACTTAAATACACACACACGAACGCATTGACTGACACACAAAGAAAGAGTCGCTCCGAGGATGCAGCGAGAGACACGGAGACTGGAGATTCCGAGGAATGCTCGCAGCAGCCCTCCGCTTTCTTATACACCCCCGCGGGACGGTGGCACGAAAATCTGAATTAATTCGGGGAATTACGGCTGGAGCTCGAATTAATTTCAGCCAATACACAATAATTTCATTAATTAACATTCTCCGCCGCTATGTATCGAGAGGAATTTCATTAACATCTGCCGAGGTTGAGAGGAGAAAATTCACGAGCTGTCGCAGTCAATTTGAATAACGTCGGAGCTGTGGGAGTAAAAAATTTAATTACGTAATTTTTTAAGTTTCATTGATACCAGATAGGTTTCAATTAGGATGTAACTGACTGCTGTGATTAGATTAATAATAAGGCACTTAATTCTTTATTCGCGAAATGATGGTACTTATTGGGTATTTCGAATAGAAAATTATTTAGGATGATTATGATCTACCTTAGTCGCCTAATTATTAAAATAATTTAACAGTTTATTTGGGCCTACTTAGAGCTTCTAAGTTCCTAATCAACAAAATTCTAAAGATCAGCTTAAACTAATTATATTTCTACTCAGAAATCTCTGATCTATCTTCAGAATTAACTCAAAGCAACATCTCTACTGCACCTATACTCGTACCAACCGTTAAACCGTTTAAATCGAGCCAGCGCATAAGACCCGCACTAGCTCGCTCATTCGATCATCAAATATTCAAGCAGATTTCCGCAAAGAAAGGCAAAATCCACTCCTTAGCCTCGAGCCATCCCACCCCCCATACCTCTTATTCATGCTGATCCCCCAAAAAAGCCGATACGCAACGATACGAGAGCGAGCAGCTTCCCGCGGGGGGAAGCCGGCTGAATAATGCAGCCGCGATAATGACACGGTGGGTAGCCAGCCCAGCCCGGCAGCGGCAATATCCGAGAGAGCTGCGCGGGGCAGTTGTCGCGTTATGGCGCGAGGCCAAGATGCCCGAGAGCCCATCGCTGCGGGCGCTCGTGTAGCTATTGTCAGGGGGACGCATAAAGGCCGATCCGAGCGCGCCTTCCTCTCCGACTCTAATTGCCGGTGTGCCAGTCGCGCAATTAATTGAAGCCCCGGCGCCAGCCGACGACGCTCCCTGAATCTCCAGTACTTGGAAAGGGATGCGCGAAGGAGAATTGTGCAGTTCGGCTGGTTGGGAGAGGAGCTCGATTTTCGAAAGCTCGACACGTTTGGATTTCGCTGTGGTTTACGGCGTGGGAGAGGTAGTTCTTTGGATGGCTTGAATTGTCGATGGGATGGTAATTTGTGGCTATTTATTAGTTTTTTTAGGGATTGTTTTGTAGAACTGAGGACTTGGTGTTTTGCGACTGGAGTTACCCCTTTCATAGACTTACAATTAGTTAATGAACATACTCTAGATGATGTTTCATTATGAATGCATTTAATCTAGTACATTTGTATAACGTGACAATTTAAACTTCGTTGTGCTAATGAAAACATTACTACCACTAAAAAGTATATTACATAATTCTTTCTACAGTTTTTAATAAAGAAAGTGTGTCACTTTAAAGTGGCATTTATCCATTATAATTTTCACAGATTTATACTCAAACTTTCTATTCCAAATTTCTCGTTCACAAGCATCACCCAAACTCACATCCCACTTATCGACAGAAAATCAATGTCACCATACCTCCGACCACCTCGCGACAATATCCCAAAAGCAAAAGATGTAGTCGCTGCAACAGCCGACAGCATCAGCAGCCGTAAGCATCGCGTCAGTCATGCGATCCACGCGCCAAACTTCCAGCTCGCCCCGACACTCGCGAAATTCCACTCCCAGCACTTTACCCTTACTTTCCTCCTCCTCTCTCTCTCCCCCACATATCATCTTTCCAGCGACGCGTCACCCGGACACGCGTCCCACGAAATTTCGTCTTTCGAAATTAATAGCGCGCAAGCCGAAAAGTTTTCTTCCTCGTTAAAGCTCGGCTCTCGAGCCAAGGCCAGTGGCTGGTGTAGCTCGTGAAGAGCAGCTTGCGGTGAACTTACGGTCGCGCCTCGGCGTATTGATTTAGCGGTTCGCCGCGAGTTTCGAATAACGTTTGCGCTGCTGTGTTTATTCGATGCAACGTTCGTTTGATGATATTAGGAGCTTAGCGCCGCGCTTAGCGGCCGAAGGATATTGGACGAGGCGAAAGCGGCCGACGTTAGTTCCACGGTTATTAGTCTAAACGGCTGAAGATGTTGCCAACTTGTTTCGACGCGTATCTGGGAGTTCTAAGCTTTTGCGGTTGGAATGCTAGGGGAGCGAAGTCGTTCGTGACGGAGTTACGGCTTCGATCAGTATCTGATGTCTGAACTCGTAATAATTCTTTGAAAAATGTATTATCTTACATTTATGCATGACTAACAATTAATTAATGGGAATATAAAAAAGATAATATTTGTTGCTCTGAGAATAATGACTTACACACTGAGAGAATAATCTTAGGAAAAATTACAATATTCGATAGTAAAGCTACCACAGACTGGAAAAATAAAAAAAATTACTATACTTTATAGGAAATTTTAATATAAGTGTAGAAAAATTTGCCATACTTCCTATAAAATTTCCTA